>CM035807.1:3481546-3764046 GCA_020466095.1 Chlorops oryzae | reverse complement strand
CGAAATTATTCGATTGAACTATTTTACGATTTTTTGAAATGCTCTGACGGAAGTGTCAAAATAGGATTTATTGATTTGAAATTCCATACAGAATTTCTTCCTTTGATAGGTATGTAAAACGCATTAAACTTGTCTAATCATACAGTGTAGGCTTGGCCAAAAAATATCGATAATATCGAAATATCGATAATATATAAAATATCGAAAAGATTGAAATATCGAAAATATCGAAATATCGATAATATCGAAAATCGATAATATCTAAAATATCGAAAATATCGCAACGATATATGTACTCGATACTTTATTTTTTGACATTTCGATGTATCGATACTGATTTGGCAAAATCGAAATACGATATTTTTTTGTCAATAAGAAAACCAGTGTTGCCAAATCAGTGTTTTTTTTTTATCACTTTTGTCACAGTAAGACTTTCGGATAGAAAAAAAAAATTTTTTTTTTTGTCAAGAGACGCACGAGGAAGAAAGAAATATGCTTCCATATCACATCCCCATGCGTCCCTTATTTAAAAAAATCTATGTTTTTTAAGTACTGGTGTAGTTGGAACTAATAAAACACTTTAGTTTAACTATACGAGTTTCCTACAGGGTATGTACAGCCGATATATCGATATTTTTTTCAAATATTTTGTCGATATTCGTTATATGAACTAATCGAATTTAATTGATTTTAAAATATTTCGAATATATCGAAATATCGATATTTTTTTGAAAATTTTGGAACATATACAGCCTGAGACTTCTAGGATAATCAAATATTGTAAATAAATTGACATCGATAATTGAATTTCGTATCAATATATTTTAAAAAGCATCGACAATTGATCGATACTATGGTAGGAAAAGGAAATAATCGACTATCGAGATATATTTCGATATATTAAAATACCAATTAAAAATGACTATTTTACTAAAATACAGTGTACCTTATGCTTGGGGAGAACCCTCCTAAGCGGACACTACTCTAAACGGACAGATTTCAGGAATTTTCTAGTGCTCCTGCTTCTCAAATAAGTACTTTCCTCTTAAGCGAATTCCTCCGATAAGCGGACATATATTTGAATCCCGTAGGTGTCTGCTTAAGACAGAGTACACTGTACATATTTTAGACAAAATTGGAGTGTACAAAAGGACGTTTTCGAGTTCTCAGATGGTATGATCAAGAGATATGATGAACGATAAGATAAGACATGAACGATTAAAATGCCATTTTATATCCAAGAGAAATACGTGTGAAACACAGATTTACAACGATAGACATACAATAAAATATCGCTTTCGATGTGGGGAAAAGTATATCGATGTACGATATATCGCCGAGCAAAATATAATCAGTATAAATTTTCGATATATCGTTTTAAAAATTATCGATGTTTTGATATATCGATATTTTTTGCCCATCCCTGAGCCCTTCTTCGCTATCTCCTTCAACAATTTCCCATCGATTTAAATTCGAACTAAAAAGATGTTAAATTACCCTCACTGTCCGCAGCAAATGTCTACTCTTAGGTCACAAGATCATCCTTTAGTCCGTTCTTGATGGTGATTATCTCAGCCAAGCCATGGGAGAATGCTCTGTGAAAGCAATTGCCTTTCGAATAGAGCATAGTTCATACTATGTATTCCCATTAAAGCAGTTTCAGTAGAGACATTCGAAAAAGTGCCCATTACTTCGGCCTTGGTCCACTTCAACTGTTGCGTCACTGAACAAACACGATGATGAATGTGGTTTCCAAATTTCTTTTTTGATAAATCATCTCCTCTCGTCTGCATTGGCAATGTTTTCTTCGTATTGAAAGACATAATTTTTCCTCGAAATTATGTTACACTACACCACATTAACTAATTTCAACGGAACGATGCGTTTGTTTTTATGATTTTCTTTCGTAAACTGTCTGCTCCAATAATTTCGACAAACTTATGAAAATGTGTAAAATAATTGTTTCGTTTGTGGTCTCGAGTACTGCGGAGATATTTGTCGCGTGCACTCATTTTTGGATTTTTTGTTTATTTTTTTTTTTCTCTAGTTTTGCTATTAAAGGGTTATCCCGTCTTGATCATATCTGAAATGAAGCCCGCTTTGAGCGCTCTGGATTTGTACCCATTACCGTCAAAATAAGAGAAGCAAGGCATGAATATAATGGCCTTGTACTGCGTGCTAATGAAACCCTCAAAGCAAATTATTAATGTTTAAAGTGCATGATGCTCCAAAATGTAAAAACGATTATAGTTTATATCAGATGTATTTTCAGATTATTTTTATGGTCACAACCGGGACATCCAAATTTTTGGTTTTAGTTCGGAAATATACAGGGTTGTATATAGAATCCGATAGCTGTCGGAATTGGAATTTTAGTCGACTGAATGTTCATATATATTTGATAGACAGCTGGATAAAAAGGGTTCTGTGCAACTAAGAACCAATAATGATTCCGATTCATAACCAAAAACGACAAAATTTGTAAATCCTGTATGAAATTTCGACCGGTTTTAATTCCGATTCCGACAGCTATCGGATTCTGTGACACCCCTGATAAAAATTGTATCTATTGGTCTTCATTTAAGGCGCTAAGATGAAGAGGACGCGACCTAGATTTATTGAAATCTCACGAAACTGAAGAATTTGAGAGTTTTTAGTTCGGAATTTTCAATTTCATGTGGAATAGGGACTTGATATCTAGAGATTGGCACGGAAAATGAAATTGTTTCCTATCCCGCTTATCCCGAGCATTCATTAAATTTTCCCACCCTTGCCAAATCAATCATTTTTGGACGTATCCCTAGGCTCTTTGTTTCAATGGCAATATTCAATTCTGAATTCATTTGAACTTATTTAAGACGTCTATCTGCAACCCCTTTGTAATACCCACTGATATCTAGCTGTTCGGCATAAAAAGCTCTCTATCAAAACTTTAAAATCTCCGTGGAAATGTGAGAGATTCAAATCACATTTTAAATGCCATTTGAGTAAAATAAAACGTGAGACTTTTCGTCTGCCTTTTTATCCGAAATTCAATTATTGAAATTCTTTTGAAATTAAGACGATTTAGGATGTTTGTTCAAATTCGCTAAATGATGTATAAAATGATTTCTTGAGTATTAAGATTTCCTGTGCCTAAGCACCCCGGCACATTCATTTCGCTCCCCATGAGGAGAAGACAACAAAAAGAATTGTAGCATCGAAAAGTTGAAAGAGGCTCGTTAGTAAAAATTTCTCAAAATGAATTGTCTCGCGAGGTCTGGTCTGCTAAATAGGTCCCATTCGAAACAATGAAACAATGAAAAAAGAACAAAAAAAAAAAGCAGAGAAAAGTGAAATTCTATTCTAAAAATAAGATCATTTTTTTTTTTAACGAATCTCTTTCGTTCGTTTTGCTCGGCTGGTCGAGTGCATTTATCTGGTTACATTTGACCACGCGTTCTTGTGGCGCTCATGGCAGCGCGCCGACGGACCCGAATCAACTATTTGCCAATTGTAAAAATAATTAAATTATTTAAATTCAAGAAAAAACCGTATAAAAAATTGAACGAAAAGAGTAATCGACTGACGCTGATTATTTGAATGAGCATTTTACACACGATTTGGGATATTTTTTGGTTTTAAATGTTTTGGTAATGAGGTTTTTGAATAAAATTTTGAACAAGTACAGACAGAAATTTGAGCATATTTTCTTACTTTCAGTAAGCTCTTAATCTTGTATCTGAATCGAAAAAAAAACTAAAAAAAATTTACCAATTGATTTGATAGAGAGCCACAATCTTGGGAAAAAGTTACACCCTTCCCTTTTTAAACAAACTTCCTTTGACTGCCCTTCTTCTTATCGTCTTTCCTTCCTTCTTTTCTCTCTCGTTTCACATGTTACCTTTGATTTGCTTCTTCACTGCGTTTTTATTGTTCCCTTCTTCAACTTTTCAACTCTAACGTTCCTGTTATTCCTTACCTTCTTCTCTTTCCTTCATCCTTTCCCTTTATCGATCCTTTTCTTCTTTCCTTTTATTCTTTACATTCACGTTGCCCCTTTCCGCCCCTTCCCTCTTCTTCTTCTCCTTTCTTCTCTTCCCTTATTTTTTTTCTATTCTATATTCTTCCGTTGCCTCTCTTTTTTCTTATTTTATTTCCGTTTCTCTTCTCTTCTCTCCCCATATTTTCTATTCTGTTCTCTTGTCTTATCTTCTCTTGCCTTCTCTTGCCTTCTCTTCTTTTTTTATTTTCTTTTCTATTCTCTATTCTTCTGTTCTCGAATTTGCTTTTCTTTCTCTTCCCCTTTTTTCTTCCTTTTTGTCTTCTCTTCTATGCTTTCATCTTCTGTTCCATTCTTTTATCTTCTCTTCTCTACTTTCATCTTCTGTCCCATTCTTTTATCTTCTCTTCTCTACTCGTTTTTTTCTTGTTCTCCTCTTAGCTTTTCTTCTTCTCTACTCTCTTTTTTTCCTTTCCTCTCCTCTTTTACGTTCATTTATTTTCCCCTTTTTCTGTTTTTACTTTCCTTTTCTTTTCTTTTCCTTCCTTTTTTTTCTTTTATTTCCTTTTTTTCTTTCCTTCTCTTTCCTTTCCTTCTCTTTCTTATCCTTTTCTTTACTTCCTTTTTCTTTACTTTTCTTTCCTATTCTTTCCTTTTATTTCCGATTCTTTCCGTTTATTTCCTATTATTTCCTAATCTTTCCTTTTATTTCCTATTCTTTTCTTTTGTTTCCTTTTCTTCCCTTTGTTTTTCTTATCTTTCTCCCCCGCTCCCTTTTCTCATCTCGTCCCTTCTTTTTTCCTCTTCTCTTCCACATGCTTTATCTCTGTTCTTTTCTCCTCTCCTCCCCTTTCTTCCATTCTTTGCTTTTCTTTCGGCTAACCAAATAAATTATTATTCGACAATATTCCAGACAATTTCACATGTCTATATACAAACAATAAAGTATGTACATATTTGCAATTGATGTTTATTTATCCATTTTGATCGTTGAAACTCTGTTCTAAATTGACCTAAATATTGTGGATATCTAACAATGTTGTGCACACATTCCAAGCTCTCTTCGCAGTCGATGTGCGTAAATTAGATAGAGACAATGAAGATGTCAACACCAAAATGATCGCTATAATGATGAAGTTCATATAAAAAACTGCCGGATTAAGTTTATTGCCGTTTATGAGCATACATGGGGCATTAAATTATGTTTTATTTTATTTGTTATTAATGTGTAAGCTATAATTTACTTCTGTCTGTTTGTTTTTGAGATGAAACTGTTACTTTTTTTTTGTTTGTTTGTTGTTATCGAGTTTCTAGCTTTATCACCCTTTAAAGTAAGAACGATGTGTGTAAAGGATTTTTTATAGATGGCCGCATAAATGAAAAGAAGTTCTTTTTAATGTAGGAGGCTTAGTAAATGCCCCGCGATGTAAATTTTATACATAGGTTTTATATCTAAGCTGAAAATATTGTCGAAATATGTCCAGGATTCCATATAAGCAGTCCTAAAATAGCATTTTTCAAAGCCTATTTATTCCCTTATAAAAATTTCGGCTACTCTCCAACTAATCCTGACTAGTCGGAAGTACATATATCCTCTTAATATTCTAAACAATTCACTCAATTGTCTCTTTTTATTGAGATCTTATTCAAAAATAACCACTCCCCACTTAACAACTCCAAGTGTTATTCACAAGATTGAGTCAGTTGGGAGTTATTTGGCTATTCGACCCTTTCGGACCGACAGCATCCGTGATTGCTGGGTGTGTGGTGATGCCACTAAAAAACATCCCCCTCTCTTCTAGTTGAGATTTCTACCCTGAAAACGCTGTGGCATTACTTCGGGGTAAGGTCCAAAATTCCTCAAAGGTGACGCTTCCTACATTAAACCCGCTGCCAGGTCCAGCTTCATGCATTTATTTACCAGTCTGCATGATTTGACTGGGGCAATTGGCTAGCACCGCGGCTCCGGAAAGGCGGGGCCGTCAAGCCCGTGAACCGTGCCATAGGGTCCCTGCCTCCGCCCAGAGGTAGGTACTGGAAAAATTAATCGCACATTTTTTTAAGATCTTCTTTTGATGGCACTCCGTCTAGAGCTGTTGTTGAACTTGAAGAGTCCAGTAGATTCCATTTGAAAAAGTATTGAAAATATTCATCATTCAATCGCCCAGGAACTCATGCGTGGTCCCCTTTAACCTCCTCATTTAACTCTTTACACTTTTATAAGCCGTTTACATATGTCGTTTTATTCGCGTTTTAGTAACTTTGCCCGTTTTAGCTCTAAAACAACTTAGATTTTTCCCGTTTTATCATACAAAACTAAAACGAGAAACTTTCCTGTTTTGATTTAAAACAAGTAGCTAAACAAGATAAATCCTGCTTATAACTGATAAAAATATCGAAATCTGAGTGTCATCACTATAAAAATGCAAAACATATGGTAATTGAAATTTTTAATTTAAAAATTGTGAGGTTGTTTCCACAACCAATGTAGAAAACGAACACAATTTCAATAATTGCTTCTTTTCTTAATTATAATATTCACTCATATTTCACGTGTTGAGCAAACAAAAGATAACCACAAAATGACAAAATGACATGCGCATATGTAAACACCCCGTTTTGACTTAGTCGTTTTAGCTTAAACGAGTAGCGCTAAAACGTATATGTAAATGCCCTATTAGAGTCGTAGTCTTCAATCTAGTTTAAACTTTTATAAGGTTTCAACTTTCAAATGATAGTCTTCAGGAGAGTTTAAACAAGGTTTTTTAATTTCATATGGGAGCTTTTGAAAAAATTCAAAAGTACCAAAGGTATTTGATTGATTTAAACTGGCATGAAGGCTAAAATAGTATATTCAAAAATTTAAACTTTCGAAGTTCGGAAACCGAGTCGAAGACTACGACAAGACTATGCAAGAGAAAACGCTCTCAGATCATAAGCCCAAAATCCAACATAGCGAGACGCACACAAAATTCAATACATTCAATCATATGGTTCAAGCTCCAATGTATCGCGAGAAAATTTTGAAAAATTGAATATTTCTCGTTGCGAGACAATTTGACAGGATAATGATGTAGCTATTTTTTGAGTACTCGCTATTGGGTACTCAATTAAACTAATAAAATAAAAACTGTTCATTGTTCCGTGAAAAAGAGCTTTTAAAATAATTCGCGAGCTTTGGTTCATTTTGAACTTTTTTTTAATTAAAATTTAAACTGAAGTGATAGCGTATAATTTTTATGAGTACTCGGTACTCGTTAGATTGGTACTCGGTTCAAATATTGCATTACTAGAAGCGAAACTATGCTATCATCTTCGTGACGCAAAACTCTCATTGGAGATTGAAATGCGTCACGCAAAACATTTTCGTGACGTCGCGCACTCTCGCATCGGGCTCTCGCAATATTTGATTTTGGGCTATAGATACACAGAGGAATTTTCATCGAGTGTTTATGTTTCAAATAAATCTAAAGAAAATATTATCCATTTCGTAGGAATATATGTCCATAAATCAAGGCTTTTATGCCAATTCTTAGTGCCGTGGACATGCAAGAATGATATCAATTTTCTTCCGCTCCGAAGAACGACAACAAAAAAAGCACATAATTATTGCCAACACTTGAGGATATAAAGTTATGAAAATAAACATGAAACGAATTGAAAATGTGTTGAGAGCAGAAATCTATTCAACAATAATAGACTTAAGTGATCGTTTGAAGAAGTGTTTCAGATTTCTAAGGAAAGTAAAATAAATCTGAACAAATTTATTTGAAATTACAAGGAACTTTTCGTTTGTTTGCACTCAAGTATTTCCAATCGTGAGCCGGAATTGGTGCAGTGATATAACAATATTTATATTACGAGGAAGAAGCTACAGCTACAGCTAAACTTTTCGATGAATTCGCCTCGATATGATTTGATTTGATTTGAATTACGTTTCTGCTGCAAAAATTGAATTGAATTGAATTGAATTTTCAGTGAACGCAGAGCATCGAAGTTGTGTGTTCAAAATGCATGAGTGAGTTTCTGCTGCACCGTCATGTGCAGTGAAAAAAGTGCATTGCCAGATCTGGCGAAGCATTTGATACACAGAAAAACTTTTGTACGTTAATGCAACCAATTTTTTAATCAATATAACAAATTCGTTGTTAAAACTCAGCCCATCACAGTTTTCATTGTCCTAAGCAATTCATTTATTTGCGACAATTAATGGAAGCATTAACACTTTTCAACCAACGATTTGTAATATTAACAATCAAAAGTATTAACACTTAAAGAAATATTTCAACAAGTTTTTGGTTAACCATCGAAAGTTTTAAAAATCATCCAATTATTTTAAATAAATTAAAAAAAAAGGAAAAACTGCCTCTCATCTTCATATTCCATAATAAAAATTGGCGTCTGTTAAGTCAGTTTACGGACGCATAAACCTAATGAGAATTTTAGAAAAATATTTATATGCACTAATACTTTCATTGTTTGATATGGCAAAACAATCAATCAAAATTTTATTTTAAGTATGTATTAATATTTTTGAGGATTAATATAACAAAACAGTCAAACAAAAGTTTTGTTTAAAATTTAATATTACTAACTTTTCCCAAATTTTGTAATTTGTTTGAAATTTTTAATTGTGACAATTAAAATGCCAATGAATCGAGTTGAACAATCGCCATTAATTGGAATTTTTCGAAGTCTGTTTTTCTGTGTATAACACTCCTCCATTGCAGTGTTGCCAGCATTTTCGTGACACTTTTCACTCGGATACATACTATTTTTTAAAAAAAATCCCCGTTTTCTATAGAAAAAATGATAGTAAAAAAATCCCTTTAACTTTTTACTGGTTTTTGGTAAAAAATTAATTCAAAAAATCCCTCAAAATGGGATTTCTAACATATTCTGGGATGAGAGTATGTAGTTTGATTTTTGAGATCTTAAGACCCGATTTCGCCAAGCTATTTAACTAAAACTTAACCCTTTCGCGACCGATTTTTTCTCGAAAGACAGGATTTTTTTTTTTTTTTTTAAACTGATTGCAGAAATGGATAAACGAGCAAAAAAAAAAAAACAAATTCTGCATGCTCAAAAATTTCGAATGTCCTTCGGTTATCCTGGGATATATGTATAATCCCAATAACAGTTTTAGGTGAGACACATTGTATGTATGTCCCAATAGAAAAAAATCACGTTTTAACTGAGTGGGACGTATTGTCCCAGTAGACGCGAAAGGGTCAAATGAAAATTTACTTTTTTTATATGAAATTTGACGTTTTCGTTTCATTTAAGTTTCATTTAAGGGGGTCTTCTCATTGAAAACCCGTTTTTTGGACCCTTTTTAAAAAAATTCTTATTTGAAAACGCAAAGAATAATTGAAAACTTTTTCTATTTATTGTATTACAAAAGGTTCAAAGTAAATAAAAAAAAATTTTTTGCCCCGATACGTGGGCTGTTCAAAAAGTAATGAGACTTCAAAGTTGGTGGTGAAAAAAAAAGTTGCCGTCACGGCGGCTACGATTCCGGGTCTCCGGAGCGTCCGAAATGGAAAAAAAAACGGGGTTATAATCAGTATAGATGTAATTCTCGGGTGAACATCAAGCTTAATTTTGTGATTTTTTTTGACAAAATGGCGGCCATTCAAAAAAAAATTTCAATTTCGGGCTTTTTTTTTTTTTGAAGTTTAGTGTAAAAAAAAAAATTGTAAAATTTTTTTTAAAATTATGGTCGAGGTTCACCCGAGAATGGTGACAATTCTGCGTCGATTCCACTTTGTTTCATGAAAATCGGTTCAGTTGAACTGGAGATATCATGGCCGCCAGTTCGAAAAACGTGGTTTCGAGATAAACGCGTTTAAAGTTTGAAGCAACGCAAAAATTACTCGTTTTAGCGCAGATCTTGCTCGACAAAGAAGGCTATATCCTCTAAACTATTTCGAATTTCAAAAAATTCTTTTAGGGGCATATTCACAACTACCCAAGCTATAAATAAATGCAAAAAAAAAAAAAGTCGAAAAAAAAAGTTGCTCAATGAGAAGACCCCCTTAAATAGCTTGGATAAATGGGGCCTATGTCGCCGATTTTAGTCTACACGCAGTGCTGTTGAGATTTCAAATTATTGGCGATTGCACCCGGACCCGAATTCGACAAAGGTCCTCTTATTGGCCAAACTTTTAAGGCCTAATGGGGTCCAAAGAAAGAAAAACACCCCGGGTTCCTCAACGCACTAGAAGGCGGCACTGCTATTATATTGAACACAACTTTATAAAGAGACGTTTGAAGATTCATGCAACCATATCGGGAATGCGTTTATTGACGCATTTTTTGTGATGAAAAAGCAGATACAATGATTTTCCGGTGTATCCGTTTATGGCAATGAAAATCCACGTTTAAACTTTCAATGAGGCCTCCTAATTAGCTTTCAAATGTTGAAAATCATTTCCATTTCTGATCGAAAACATTCCTGAATGAATAGTGAATAGTGAACAGAGAAGGGAAGACACGTAGACAGAGACGACGACGACGACGACGAAAAAGAAGGAGTAGAAATGTCACAAGCCATGTTAGAGTTACGGCGACTTTCACCTGCTAATGTCACCGTCTGCGGTGCTTAGGATTCCCGCTGGCATTCGAACGCATTTCATGGTCAAACCAACACCGAGCAATGCACATCTCTCTTCATAACGAATATCCACTCATGTATGTATGTTTGTATGTAGATATGTGAGCTATTTTAAGTATCTCAAACGCAATGCATTGCACACGGTCCGGGGGCAGACACAAATAAATGAGCCAAACTCTGCAACGTCTTTTAACCCAAACCAACCAACCAGCCAGCCAACCACCAATGCGAATGACTTAAAAATAAATATTTTCCGTTGTAACGCGGCGGCATATAAAATGAAGAAATAAGAAAAAAGAAAAACATTGCGTGAAAATCGCAAGTTTTTCGCGATCCTACAAACTTTTCTCTGCGTTCTTGCAGCGTTCGACGCAATTTGGCGCTGCTCGACGGCACCGCGGTGGGGCCTGAGAAATGCCGCAACGCGCTGCACTCACATGCAGTGCAACACCTCTGCATTGGAAAATGGCAAGCGCATGAAATGTAAATTCAATCACGGCAGTCAGTAAATTATATAAATATTATTGTGCGAAAAAGTCAACGCAAAAGTTTGCACACATTGTGGATGTGTGCGCATCTGTTTTCATTTGTGAATTTCTTCATTTAAAGTCGGCCTTTTTTTTTTTAAATGCAATTCAAATTTATTCCTATCGCAGGATTTTGTGCCACGCCAGAGTAGTTGCTATACTTCAAACACTAATGGTAACGCAATGGTAAATACATCCCGGCTAAAGGCATTGCATGACTCTTCTTCATTGCACTGGAATGACTTCGATAAACGAATTTTGCACCGATTATTTTTTATTTATTTTTGACGGTGCTTATAATCGATTATAATGAGGGAGGTTTTTTTTTTAGTTTTATGCTCTCTAAATGGTTGAAAAACGATACGAACGTACAGCCATTACTGTAATCGAATGTGAGACAAGACTAGCCCTGTGAACCTGACATCGAAGTTGAAGGAAATTTTTTTATTTTTTATTTCGTTAGTACAAATATCTGGGTGGTACCCCCCACCCCTGGACGTACAACTTCATGACAAGACCTGAAAAGACTTCAGAAAAGACCGATTCAATCAAAAATGTTAGAAGATCCCATAACGAGAATGGCTCAAAAGACATGGATTGCTGCATTTTATAGAAAAATAAATTTAGAAGGAAGAAATCGTGGCATACGGAAAGGCGGTTTCACTTTTATCCCTTCTAAAGCTAAAGCTGCAATATAATCAGAAATATATCTTAGAATCAGGGACTTAACCGGTTTTGAACCGAACCGGTTGTATAACCGAACGTTTGAACCGAACGGTTTCAACCGTTTTGAACCGAACCGGTTTTGAACGAACCGTTTTGAACCGAACGGTTTTGAACCGACGAAGAACCGTTTTGAACGAACGGTTGACTTTAACCGGTTTTGAACCGAACCGGTTTTGAACCGAACCGGTTTGAACCGAACCGGTTTTGAACCGAACCGGTTTTGAACCGAACCGGTTTTGAACCGAACCGGTTTTGAACCGAACCGGTTTTGAACCGAACCGGTTTTGAACCGAACCGGTTTGAACCGAACCGGTTTTGAACCGAAACCGGTTTTGAACCAAACCGGTTTTGAACCGAACCGGTTTTGAACCGGAAAACCGCTTTTCTGCTGATGAACCAAACCATTAACCGAACCGAATTTTTCACAAATTTTTGAATCGAACCCAAAACCGAACCCCATTTTGTAAAAGTTCAGGGTTTAATTTTTGTCTGCAACCATGCACAGTGGTCGCTCTCATAGGCCAAAAATAAAAAATCGAAGTCGATATTCTTACGAAATTAGTACCGATACCATTTCTAATATGAGTAAGGCAACCACCCCTAACTTTTTTATTGTGCAAATTTTAACCCTAAATGGTAAAAAAAATTGCGTTAGAAGTGTGAACACGTGTTAACAAATTTTTTCAGTTTGAGAAATTGCCGAACCGATGGACCGAACCCAAACCCCGTTTCAAAGAAGTAGAAAAACCGGTTTGACGAACCAATCCAAAAGTTCAAACACGCTTCGAACCGCCGAACCGAACCGGGCAAATTTTACACCCGGTTCATGTCCCTGCTTAGAATGCTTCCCTTCATCTAAGACTGCATGTGTGGGAAGGCAAATTATATTTTTTATATTCAGCTGACAGGCTCCAACATAAATAATTTTAGGCAATCAATCAAAGAATTCTCAATATAGTTTTCTTATCGGCCTCTAACAGGAATTGGTCCATTCTGATTAGTATTAGGAAAAGAGAGGCTGAAAGGTGTTTTATTATGAGTTGAGATGGCTGCAAATTGACGCCTTGCGTCTGACCCATGATGCCTGGTGGTTTCCAATAATGCAGAAATTCCTGCAAATATTCAAAATATGCAAATATATGGAAACAGTTTCAATCAATTGCGCTTTTGATTGTGCACATATAAAGTGTTTCAATCTTCTGATGCGATCATTTAAAGTCTTAATTGTTCTTCTTAAAACCATTAACAAATAAACAATGAATCACAAAAGGCGTCTCTGAGTCTTTTGTCATGATTTTTGATTCCTTTGATCGCTTTAGATCGTTTCCATTGGAATTCAAATTTATATATTAAAAATTTGCTCAAAAATAACGCTTTCCTTGAGTCATAATCATTGCCAGTTAACTCACATCTTCAAACTAAGGCTAGCATCGTCAAAAAGAAAAGACAACAGAATTTGTTCGACAACGATGAAGATACAATATGGGGGCCTTACGATCCGTTTAAGATATGATTAAAAATGCTGATAAAAGCAAAATTTGCTCTAACGATGTGTGAATTGTCAAATAAAATTGCCAAAACATTAAAATATAGAGCGAAAGAAAAACAAAAACCAAACTCATTGAAATTTTATTTCGACAAATTAGGCATGAACCAAAGGCCACAGATCATCAGCTGATATGCCAGCACGAGAGCTGGCCGGCTGGCGCGCTTAAAGTCCGATCAAAATTTACTCAAATAATTAGCATGCGATTACGAAATCGGAATCGCTTCCGTGATCATATAACACAAAAAAAAGAATGAATTCCAAATACGGAGCCGAAATGTCGAGTGGGCAGCATTGGAGAGTCGAATAAAAGGCCACTTTTACTGGACGAGATTGAGCGGAACAAATTTGAGAATTAATGTTAAATGACAAGATCAACAACAACGGCGAGAAAATGGAATTCATTTGATCGGACGACGGAATGTCTGAATTGATATGGAATGATTGAGACATGGCAAGACTCGTTGTACCCTGCTTCAGTAGAGTTTATTAAATTGATGTTCATCTCGTAACAGAGAGAACTGAGATCCGTTGAGATATATGTATATGTAGAGGCTGATTGCCTTCCAGGACCCTTTTGGTACGCATATTGTCGGTATATTGGCTTTCAAAGATGATCATACAGGATCATTCATATAGATTTGGTAGACAAATCGAGAGAAAGTTTGAATGTGATTAAAATGTTGATATAAAATACTCGTAAACTGTGGGTATATCATAGTCGGTTTCGACCGGTGCCGCTATGTTTAGTTTCAATACACTTACGCTTATAAGTATTTGACCCTGATCTTCACAAGCACTTATGACAGCCGCGACAAAGAAAACGAGCAACAAATTGCTTGTTGCATTGTCATAATGTCGTCGAGCACATATGAGATGCAGGCAGGCATTGTCATTCACAATAGATAGTCGCTTTTAAAAGCTGTAATACCATAATTTGTAATCAAAGTCAACCACATTACACAGCAGCAGCCAGACACTATTTTCATTTGTCTCCTTTTCTCCTCTTGCTTTTTCATTTGTTGATCATATTTTAGTCTGTCTGTGTGTCCGTCCGTTCGTCCGCAAACAGAAGCAATTAAGCGAGCAATACAATCGGCCAAGCAATAGGATAGAGCTTTTAATCAGTGGATCAGAGGCTCCCGAACTTTTTGGGTCGAAGAACCTTTTAAATTTTTAATTTTTTTAAATTTTTTTTTTAAATATTTTTTTAATTTTTTTTTTTTTAAATAAAACAACTTTATGAGATACTTCAATGTTCCCTTTTTACTGGACTTCCTTTGGTGTACGCAGGCAGATATAGAGATTTGATGTAGCCGAAATTTATATGTGATTCTTTGATTGAGTCTAGTTTGGGAAACGCTGCAGTAGATGACTTTAGAGCGCTTTACTCGCATTTGCTTGCCGACTAAGCTCCATTGACCTCTAGCCAGTGGGGAGGCTGCAATAATTGTTTCAACTTTTTCATAATTTTGTGTTTTTTTTGTTTTTTTTTTTTTTTTTTTGTTTGCGTGTTAGTGTAATTAGTGTATTTCAATGCACTTAATTACGCTATAACATGTCATAAAGAATAAAACGATGGCTGCTGCCATACAAAGTGCCATAATTGTGTATAGCGCGCCTGCCTCCCACAATGGAATGAAAGCAATTCATGTGAGAATGTGCGATAATTTATTCGATTTCTTGCAAGCTCAATTCAATTTTAATTTTATTGAGTGCCTTTTGTCGCGATGCATCGGGGAATGGCAGTAGGTATGCTCATTCTTCCCATATGGGAAGAAAGAAAAAGGTTGACGACTCATTGTCAATGAGAATGACAAAGCAATCGTTGTAGTGCAATCAGTTCCATTCTTTTTTTCTTTCCTCTTTTCGCTTTTTTAGTTCAAAAGAATGTTCTTGAATTCAATTTTATTTCTTTTGATTATTAATTTATTAAGAAAATTACACATATTTTCTAGTTAAATTATTTATGAGGAATTGAATTTGACGCAAGATGAATGTCTTCGTTGAAATGGAAGAAAGTTCCTGGTATTTATTTGAATTCATTTGATTCCTTATTTTAATAAGGGGGGTCAGATCTCTCATGGGGTGAAATGCTCGCAAAATAGACGAAAGGTCAAATATTTCTACGAAGTTTTAGTAGAAATTTTACGAAGCAACAAAATGATTCCCGATGCTCCAAGTAAATTATTTAAAGACTCCAGGTTGTAAGACTATTTCATTGACTCAAAGTCAAAATTTTAGGCATGCAACATGGAATAGCCCTATAGAAGCGTTAACAGATTGAACGTTTAGCGAAATAACAAATATTTCCCGTTACCGGGTACTCTCTCCACCTCTTTCTACCTGCTGCCTCACACTTCGCTTCTCTCTGCCTTTTTATTCTCACTCGTTCTCTCTCCCTTTTAATCTTTCTCTCTCTCTCTCTCTCTGTGTCTGTCCCCCTCTCAATCGTTCTCTCTCTCTCTCTGTGTGTCTCTCTCCCCCCTCTCAATCGTTCTCTCTCTCTCTCTCTCTCTCTGTGTCTCTCTCCCCCTCTCCCCCTCTCAATCGTTCTCTCTCTCTCTCTCTCTCCCTCTCAATCGTTCTCTCAATCTCTCTCTGTGTGTCTCTCTCCCCCTCTCAATCGTTCTCTCTCTCTCTCTCTCCTAGTCGTAACCCTTCTGATAGTTCTCTCCCACTAGTTCTCTCTCTCTTCCTCTCTCTCTCTCTCTCTTTATCTCTTATTTTCTCCCGCTCTTTCTCTCTCTCTCTTTATCTCTTATTTTCTCCCGCTCTCTCTCTCTCTTCTCTCTCTCTCTCTTCTCTCTCTCTCTCTCTCTCTCTCTCTCTCTCTCCCTCTCAATCGTTCTCTCTCTCTCCTCCTCTAAATCGTTATCCCTCTCTCCCCCTCAATCTTTCTCTCTTCTTTTCTCTCTCTCTCTCTTTCTCTCTCTCTCTCTCTCTCTCTCTCACTACTTCTCTTTCTCGCTCTTACTTGTTCTCCCTCTCTCACTGATTCTCTCTTTCACTTTGATATTTGACAAAGAAAAGCAGTTCAAAGGCTTACATCGGATGTCGGTCAGCCTTATATACATTGGGTCCTTTATGTTAAAAATGGCGAAATTATTTCAATCAAAGGCAGGCAATCAATTGTTTGTTTGAATTCGCAGCAAAAATGGAGAGTGCAAGCAATGATTTTCACAATTGCTCATTGCATGATCATTAGATGACGTTTCGGGGCAACGTTTTCGCGCAATCGTGCAGTCATCAAATTGACAATTTGACTCGCCACCACCACCACAAGCAACTGAAGGGTTTGAGAAAAACCAAAAATATATATTGATAGACATGATCATCATCATCGCACCACTTGGAAACAAACAACAGGTTTATTTCTTAAATAATTTCAACCGTTTTAACGAGGCAAGTGAAAGCGTAAAATGCGGCTGCATTTGACCGCAAGATCCGAAAAGAGCAGCGCCACATCATTAACTTGCTTTATGCGCATATCCTTTCCCCAATACCCTTTTACAAGCAGCATGGCTGGCTGATTTTTTTTTCTATTTTTCAATTTTTTTCCCCCCTCTTAGCATGTCCAACTGGCTTTTGGTATCTTTGTTATTTATTGTCGTCTAACGGCAAACCAGTTGCCAATATTTTTCCACTTGTGCTGAATGATTTGCCGCTTAACTTCACTTGCGCATTTGCTGATTGTTAAGCTGGCCGATTAAAGAAAAGCTACCCGTACATACACATACCTACATAAATACCTATTTATATAGGTGTATGTACGAATATTTGAGTGTATACCTTCGAAAGCATTGACCATTATTTCATGCTGTTTTTTTTTGCATCCATTGACTCACGAATTTTCCTACGCTTGAGTTTTTCTTTTTGCGAAATAACAGATACCCACTTTGGTGGTTGGTTGGTGGTGGTTCACCTATTTAAGCGAATTTTTGAAAACATTTTTTCATTGTTACTTCTGGCGTGTCTGCTTCGGCGGTAGCTGCGCTCAATTAAAAGCACGTGAATTACAATTTAAGCTCACCTGATATCTCACCAACCTATAAATAAGTACCTACTTGTATATTGTACATATCTGACACTTTAAGGCAGCGGCTTCCAAACTTGCGTGGTTTTCGAAGAAACTCCTAATGCCCTTACGCTAGTGTTGCTCAACTCAACTGCCCAAAACGAGCAGAGTAAGCGATGCGAGGTCGCCGAAACCTGGTCCTTATTGACCTATGTATATGGACCTCAAATATGATTTCAGATGGTGAGGTTGGTGATGATGGTTATGATGGGGATGATGATGGTGAGGTGGGTGATAATGATAGTGAGTTTGGTGATAATGATGATGATGATGGTGATGAGGCTGATGATTATGATGGTGAGGTTGGTGAGGGTGAGGTTGGTGATGATGATGGTGAGGTTGGTGATGATGATGGTCAGGTTGGTGATGATGATGGTGAGGTTGGTGATGATTATGTTGATGGAGATGATGGAGATGATGGTGATGATGATGGTGGAGTTGGTGATGATGATGGTGATGATGGTGGTGAGGTAATTGATGATGGTGGTGTTGATGGTGTTGATGGTGATGATAGTGATGGTGATGATGATGGTGAGTTTGGTGATGATGATGGTGAGTTTGGTGATGATTATGTTGATGTTGTTGATGGTGATGATAATGATGATGATGGTGAGGTTGGTGATGATGATGATGGTTATGGTGGTGATGATGCTGGTGATTATGATGGTGAGGTTGGTGATGATTATGTTGATGGTGATGATAATAATGATGGTGATGATGATGGCGAGGTTGGTGATAATATTATATGTTGTTGCGGTGACAAAATCAAATTTTTCGGAAAGCCCAAAGGTTCCATCGAATGCACTTTAAGAAACACTGGCCTGAAGTTTTTTATTCCATTTTTTTTATTTTTTTTATTTCACCGCAAGTTGCTGCCTGACTGCCTCCGGTAATGATTTTTCATGCCATTTGGTGTTTGCTCCCATTTCATAAGCCAGTTTTATTTGGTTTTCCCCCCCCCCCCCTGCCTATTTTGCTCACCATAACTTTAAGTGAGTTTCCGTCAAGCGTTTTTGGATTTGGCTTCGCGTTTTTCAATAATTAGTAAATATGTATGTTGTATGTATGTACATATATCTGCATTTGTTTTTCCATGGTTCCCCGAAGAAAAATGCAAGCAATCTCGATTCTCACATTCCTTTTTCCTTTTTCTAATCAACGACAGCTTGCGGAAAATTCTTCGTCGTCCCATACTGTTCCACATGCTTTGCATTTGCACACTTCCAGATGTCTTTTCACTGTGCACATATGTCCGTATATATAAACATATACGTATATACATATATGAGTACATTTTGTTTAACATTGCGCATTAAATGTTCTTTTTTCATAAATTCCATTGTCCGACGTAATCGAAGTTGACTCGCATTGTTTTTCTTCCTATTCGTCTTACTCTTCCACTTGCTCGTCTTATTGTTCTGTTTTCCTTGTGGCAATCAGTTTCACTGACCGTGATTTCTTTATTTGGGTCGATTACTTTTTCTTTTGTGTTTTTTAAAGTTCTTTTGTTTCGATTGGAAAATTCTTTGAGCGACATGTGCGAAATTTTCTTTTACTATTTGGTTTTTTCTTTTACTATTTCGTTTATCGTGAAAGAAGAGTTTTCCATTGGATTGCGCAACATTTTTTCTACTTCAAAATCCTCGATATGTCTGACTTACGTCTTCGTGTCACAGAGAAGTTTTCCAATTTTCCTTTCGTTTGAGTGAGAGAAAGCCCATTTTTTAATAAAAGATTGATAAAAAAAATTATTAAATTAACATATTTTTTCTTCTCTTTTGTTACAGATAAAATTGCATATATGATCAATTTATTTTGCCACGAAGTCGGCTAAATCACAAAGTAAGTTGAAATAATAAATTAAACGATATTTCTCTAACAATCGATAAAGAAAAAAGGTAAACAATCGACTCTAAAATCAATCGCTTTTGCGCGATTTACAAAACTATCGGTTCTGAAAACGGTTCTGAAAACTGTTCTCTTAGAAAAATGTTTTTTATGCCCGCTTTAGATGATAATGATATAAGGGTGGGTGAGACATCAGTCCCTTGGCAATCAGACAATTTTGCCCATTTTTCCGTCTCCCGCTTTAAATACTTACAAAATTCAATTCGATGTGACGCTTGGGCTCTATCCTATGCATCGATTGGTCACTGTCAAAGCAGTTTTTTTCCGGCGATGAAGTCAAAAATTTCGGACTGGCAGCATCCGTGATTGCTGGGTGTGTGGTGATTTTACTTAAAAAAAAAACATTCCCCTCTCTTCTAGTTGGGATTCCTACCCTGAAAACGCTGTGGCATTACTTCGGGGTAGAGTCCAAAATTCCTCAAAGGTGACGCTCCCTACAATAAACCCGCGGCCGGGTCCAGCTTCATGCATTTATTTACCAGTCTGCATGATTTGACTGGGGCAATCGGCTAGCACCGCGACTCAGGAAAGGCGGGACCGTCAATCCCGTGAACCTTGCCATAGGGCCCCCTGACTGAAAAACTTCTCTTTGACTTCAAATGATTAGATAATGTTTTTCCAATTAGACTGAGATCTCATATCTTCCGAAAAGACTTTTTCATAAGATGGCTATTGAGAACCCGAGAAATTATCGCATATCCCATTGTCTGACCAAAATATAGCATTCTTAGATCTCATACCGGACACTCTCTGTGTCGAGGCGATATTGATACCAAATACTCTGATTTATTCAGAAATAGTTGTGATTTCTGATGGTTTTTTCAAAATCTGTTCTGATGGCATAAATCGTTTTAGGCCAAAAGTTCTGATTATTATGTACATGAAAATTTTTTTTGTTCCTCATAAAAATGGGGAAAAATTTTTTTCGGGAAATTCCAAAAAGCGCAAGCTAACTTGACACCAAAAAAGGACCTCCTCATAAAAATGGCATCCCTTGAGGAATTTTTTTTTTTAACGGCACATGATAGCACAAACTGGGCACATTACAGCACAATAATTTTTTCGGGAAATTCCAAAAAGTGCAAGCTAACTTGGCACGAAAAAAAGGACCTCCTCATAAAAATGGCATCCCTTGAGGAATTTTTTTTCGAAACGGCACATGATAGCACAAACTAGGCACATTACAGCACAATAATTTTTTCGGGAAATTCCAAAAAGTGCAAGCTAACTTGGCACGAAAAAAAGGACCTCCTCATAAAAATGGCATCCCTTGAGGAATTTTTTTTTTCGAAACAGCACATGATAGCACAAACTGGGCACATTACAGCACAATAATTTTTTTCGGGAAATTCCAAAAAGTGCAAGCTAACTTGATGCACACGATTTGGTCACTCCCTTTTCGTGACTGCTTTCGGAAAGCTTAAAAAGTTCTAAGATGAATACATATCTTAAATGTTCTATTTTATAAAGCAAATGAGAATTATACCGAACGAAAAGAAATGTAATTAAAGATATTTCCTTTTAAATCAACCAAAAATGTTGTTGACTCAACCATTTTTCTTTTGAAATTTTTGTTCTTCTCGAAAAACAAATGGACTGTGAATAACAATGCGCCCTTTTATAAAAATCATGGTTAATTTCGCTCAGTGTAGATATGATCAACGTTGCGGAGAAACGCTTAATCAAATTTCGATTTGAATGAAAAGTGTGCCTGTTTATTGAAATCATGTTAAAAAACTATAAATTACAACAATTTTGTGGATTTAGTCAACTAGAAAAACCCCTTTGAATTCTTGACATGCTTATATTTTTGTGGGTAGGATTGGAAGCTTAGCAGCTTTGGAAGAAAAACCACTTCTTTAAATTCAAACAGGCCGAAAGAAGACATACAGACAAGAGCATTCTCGTTATATCTATTTTATATACCTATGATATTTTTCATAATACCGAGCCAAAGGCAGGCCAAAGCAAACGCTACATACATAACAGGTTGGCTGATAAGTCCCCGGTCTAACAAAGAAAAACACATTTTTTTGTCAAAATTCGTTTTTATTATTCAACATAGTTCCCTTCAAGAGCGATACAACGATTATAACGACCTTCCAATTTTTTGATACCATTTTGGTAGTACTCCTTCGGTTTTGCCTCAAAATAGGCCTCAGTTTCGGCGATCACCTCTTCATTGCAGCCAAATTTTTTCCCTGCGAGCATCCTTTTGAGGTCTGAGAACAAGAAAAAGTCGCTGGGGGCCAGATCTGGAGAATACGGTGGGTGGGGAAGCAATTCGATGCCTAATTCATGAATTTTTGCCATCGTTCTCAATGACTTGTGGCACGGTGCGTTGTCTTGGTGGAACAACACTTTTTTCTTCTTCATATGGGGCCGTTTTGCCGCGATTTCGACCTTCAAACGCTCCAATAACGACATATAATAGTCACTGTTGATGGTTTTTCCCTTCTCAAGATAATCGATAAAAATTATTCCATGCCCATCCCAAAAAACAGAGGCCATTACTTTGCCAGCGGACTTTTGAGTCTTTACACGCTTCGGAGACGGTTCACCGATCGCTGTCCACTCAGCCGACTGTCGATTGGACTCAGGAGTGTAGTGATAGAGCCATGTTTCATCCATTGTCACATATCGACGCAAAAACTCGGGTGTATTGCGAGTTAACAGCTGCAAACACCGCTCAGAATCATCAACACGTTGTTGTTTTTGGTCAAATGTGAGCTCGCGCGGCACCCATTTTGCACAGAGCTTTTTCATATCCAAATATTGATGAATGATATGACCAACACGTTCCTTTGATATCTTTAAGGCCTCTGCTATCTCGATCAACTTCATTTTACGGTCATTCAAAATCATTTTGTGAATTTTTTTGATGTTTTCGTCGGTAACCACCTCTTTCGGGCGTCCACTGCGTTCACCGTCCTCCGTGCTCATTTCACCACGCTTGAATTTTGCATACCAATCAATTATTGTTGATTTTCCTGGGGCAGAGTCCGGAAACTCATTATCAAGCCAAGTTTTTGCTTCCACTGTATTTTTTCCCTTCAGAAAACAGTATTTCATCAAAACACGAAATTCCTTTTATTCCATTTTTTTCACAATAACAAAAGTTGCTTCACAAAAGACGCTCTATCTCACAAACTAATTGACTTACAGACGTCAAATTTTGACACGAATCATTCAAAGGTTGCCACTATATAAAAATAATATGCATTTAATACTAGCGACGCCATCTATGTGTCAGACCGGGCACTTATCAGCCAACCTGTTATATACACATATGTATATAATCCCTCGTACGGGCGGAAGTATATATCATCAAAGAACTCGTCACTATTTTCCCCATTTATCTAAAGCACAAAAGCTCTCGAGTAGTGCTTTTAAAATTGTTGCAAAAAAAATCTTTTCCTACAACTTTATTAAAGATACATTAACACGCAACATATGGACTTGAAACCATTTGACTACACCTACAATGGATCTAAAGTCTAAGTCTCGCCTCTCACTTGTGCTAGACATACTTATCCATTTCCTAGGGGAGACTTTGTTGCGTTTTTCCGGAAGACTTTATACAAAAAACAAAAACGTGCTCGGCCCGCTCAATTTCCCCTTCCCGATTTGTCGCTTTGCCTTTGTCGCTTGGAAATACGTATTTGCTTAAACACACTTCGCTTACACTTGACAAGTTTGTTCTTGCCTCTTTTTTACCTGTGTTCGTTTTCCGCTCTGTTTATTTCTGCGACTTGCCATTTCGAAAGTATATACTTTCAAATATATGTATATTAAAACTAAAAATCATACGTAAGAAAAACTAGGGAAATCAACGAAAAGGAAAACGATCCAAATTGGATATTTGGCTCAGATCCAAAGTAGACTAAAATAAATTTTAAAAATAATAATAATAATAAAAATAAAAATTCAAAATCAAAGAAGTGTGCAAGAAAATTTTAATAATGAAATTCTTAGAGAATTTCTATAAAAGTGTAAAAATTGGGCGGAAATACGAAAAATCGCCCTGTTTTAATGCCCGATCGAGCAATATTCTTTCTAAGTGAGATAAACTTGAAATTTCCGCAAATGATAAATCAAGAAATCAATGTCAAGAAAATGTGATGACATTACTACGACTGCTCGGCTAAAAAGACTTTAGCAATTTTATTTTATTAGGGAAATAAAATTTTTAGTTTTAATTGAATAGACTCGTTGTGGACAGTCCATCGTAGCCGTAAAGATAAATGCTGAAATTGTATCCTCTATAGGTGGAGCTAATTAGCTTTAAATGGCAATAGGAATATCCAGGACCTCCTTCAATCACCTCAATATGCGGATCGGGATTCCAGTTGTAGTAAAAACTGTTGGCCGTAATATGCGAAATGACCGTTTTGTTGCCCTGAAATATATTAAATATAAAATTTAAAACTTTTTCAAGGAATAGTTTTGAACTTTGTTCAAGATTTCACTGCTTCCATCTCCGAAACGTTTTCTCCTGGGAATGATATTGTCACCGCTACCCAAAGAGCAAGCCGACTTGCTACCGCACCCTTAAATGTGAGGGTTTCATTCCCTGGTTTTCTTCTCCTATAGCTCTAATCATCTATAGCTCTCATCAATATTGTGCTTAAAATCATATCAAAAAATTCGCCTATCTATCACTAAACATACCCACTAAATATTAAAACAGGGATGGGCCAGAGAAAATTTAGGTATCATCATAAAAAATTCGGCCCTTTGGACAAAATAGACGAGTAAATCTCAGACAGAGCACATTCTCTGCGACTGCCCAGCTCTGAATTACCGCAAAAATCTATTAAGAATTTTAGCACTAAAATTAAAAAAAAAAAAAAATATTTCCTTTTTGGACCACTTTCGAACTAGACCAAAACTAGACTAGTTTTAATCCATTTCTTGAAAAAATTTTGACGCCAAAATTTTTAGAATTTTTCACTTATTTTATATACTTATATATAATTTTCATGAATTTTTCCGATTTTTTTTTTTGGGATTTGGTCCATAACTCTCTAAGCTTCCTCTAGACCCCTCCCCCCCAAATTTTTTGGGTTAATGTCTTCTAATTGCTCAACATACCCTTGTGGAAAATACAAGCACTATCAAAGACTTCTTTCTCTGGACACGCCACTTTAAGTGGGGAATAGAATGGAAGTCGATATATAAAATTTTGGAATACCTTAATCCGTCCTTAGTGCTCAAATTTATCAGCCTTGTTCTAAATTATACTTATATTCCCTGGGAATTTTTCTCTACACATTTTTTTCCACGGAAAAGCGAAACGTTCTAAGCGTCAATAAAGGAAAGTATGACCTTTCCTTATAAATTTTCGAAATCCTTGCTCCCTTTTTAGATATTCCCTTCCCAATGTGCTTAGAACGGGAGAATTTTTTTCAAATCCCAGGGAATATTTAGAATCGGGCTGTAAAAAAGCCTCAATTTTACCTTGCGGTAACACAATAGAGTGGAAAAAATCTCAGGGAATATTCTGAATCGGGCTTTAAAAAAAGAGCTTCCAAGCTATCTAGCGGTAATACAATTAGAAGACCTATGGGCCGCGGTCGCACTCCCCATAGTAAAAAAAAAAAACCGTTCTAAAAAAAATCTTGAGAAAAAACTTGTCGAGCCTTTGGAGAGAAAACACACCGAATATTTCACCATTTTGCACATAATTATTTCTAAGAAGTACAGTGAAGCTTCCATAACTCGAATATTCCATTACTCGCACTGAATCGGGTAGCAATACCGAATATTTTATAAAGAATTTTTCGTTTCCCTAACTCGAAGTCTCAATAGCTCGAAAAATTTCTTTCGATAATGGCGGTTCGAGTTATAGAAGTTTTGACTGTATAACTTTTTTAGGATCAGAATTTTCACCTCTTTTTCCTCTTTAGGATACCACCAATCGGTTTCTTGTATTCCATCCTCTTCCATTTTGTATGATTTTGCAATGTTCTTCTCCACGTACAACAACGTCGAGTTGGGATCTATTTTGCCAATCACGAAGGTGTCCACTTTTTGATCGGCCATAGTGAAAGCTGCCATAATCGGAATCTATTTTCAATACACTGAATGAGGAAGAAATACCGAATTATCATTTTAAGATTTTTCTTTTCTATACTTGTATTTTTCCATGCCGAAAAAATTTCTGTAGCTTGGAGTATAAATGATTCACTGTATAAACTAGATTTCGAATCGAAATTACTGTATTATTTATGATACACCATCGGGTTCTTGATCATCATTTTAATTTTGCAAAAGCTGTTTTCTAAAACATGTAACGAATTTAATTGGATTGCCTGACCCTATTTCCAAATCACAAGTCATTTTTATGCCATCTGAAAATTTCATGCACATTTGATATACATTTAGAATAATAGTAACTTCATTTTGATTTTCATTCTTGGTTTTCCACAAAATTAAAGCTGTAGTACCGTTTAGACGTCAAATGGTTCACGAGCCAGAGCTTTCAAATCGAAATGAATTATTTTATAAATTTTGGGCCGCAAAAACTACACAGAACTTAAAAAATCTAACCGAATTTAACTTGGATTCAAATCAATATTGCAAAAACAGATTTTACCATAACGGCTTCAAAATTAGATTATTTTTAATTTGAATAATATCAGATTTTTCTTGTGGAAAAATTAAAGATTTCCCTTCTAACTCTGAATCATGACCATATTTCAGGTGAATTGAAATGATAATTTTCAAAAATGGATTTAAATTTACATTGTTAAACTAACCACGGACATAATTGAAATGGCAAGATAATTTTTAAAATAAAAAAAATTTTTAAATAAAAAAAATGTCTAAAATACCTATAAAAGAAGAAATGTCAAAACAAATTTAATTAACGTTCAAAGCAAATACCCACAGAGCCCTCTGCTGAACATAGCCCCAAAAATAGCCATCGGATGGACTTCATCAGATTTTGTCACTCCGTTGTCGTGATTGCTCCCGCAATACTTAAAAAGTTCTAAGATGAATAATTCTCTAATATGTCCTATTTTATAAAGCAAATGAGAATTATACCGAACTTAAAGAAATGCAATGAAACAAATTTCCTTTCAAATAAACCAAAAATATTGTTGACTCAACCATTTTTCTTTTGAAATTTTTGTTCTTCTCGAAAATCAAAATAACTGTGAATAACAATGCGCAATTTAAAAAAAATCATGGTTAACTTTCGCTCAGTGTATACCTTCAGAGGATATTTTGTTGGTTCTTTCCGTTGTAAATTCGACA
The DNA here is from genome assembly GCA_020466095.1 of Chlorops oryzae. Classification (NCBI taxonomy): domain Eukaryota; kingdom Metazoa; phylum Arthropoda; class Insecta; order Diptera; family Chloropidae; genus Chlorops; species Chlorops oryzae. The sequence goes on along the minus strand of CM035807.1, from coordinate 3,737,400 downwards.
GCTTCTCAAAGCGTACCACTTAAAGTTCGACAGTGGATCCAATTAAGTCGTGTTCAAGCCAATCAATATTGCGAGACCCGATGCGGAATGCGTTTTATCAACGAAAAATGTTGCGTGACGCATTTCAATCTCCAATGAGAGTTTGCGTCACGCAGATGATAGCATAATTTGTCTAGTAATGCAATATTTGAACCTGTACTAATTAACGAGTACGAGTACTCATAAATTATACGTTTCCTTGTTCAAATTATTCAAAATTTAAAAATTTTTTATAATGAACAAAGCGCGAAATTTAAAAGCCTTTTCACTGACAGTGAAGTTTTTGTTTTTTAGTTTAAACGAGTACCCATAACGAGTACTCAAAAATAGCTACTCATTATTTCATTAAATTGCCTTCGCACGAAAATTCAATTTTTCAAATTTTCTCGAATCATTGGAAGCTGGAACCATATGATTGAATGTATTGAAATTGTTGCGTCTCGTTCGCGCTCCGCATCGGCTTCGCAATTTGGATTTTGGGCTTCATTTTGAAACCTGCACTGTTTTTTCAAAGAAAAATCGAAGCTTTCTCAGTGGAATTTGGTTAGACATAAAAAGTTTGATCTTGATCAAATCATTAACCTTGTATTAATAATGGTATGCTCTTGGGGCCTGTTCAAACATGCACTCTCGAAATAGAATTTTTTATAATGAATTATAAGCAGGAATTCCTTTCTCACTGCCATTTGTTTTTTTTTTGCGTTCTCGCATGCGAAAAAACACGCACTTTTTTATTCAAAGGACGCTTGCCAAGTAATCAATTTTCTTCAATCTAAGGACCTTAAAAATGTTTTATGTATAGTTGAAGAATAGAAGAACGCGAGTAAGAAGGAATTTTTACAGCCACAAAAAAGGAGTTAAAAAAAGGTTTTTTTAGGAGCATTTCACAGCTGCGGATCCTAGACGCTCCGGGTCGGTCTTGGTCGAAGTTCGTTTTTGTTCACGCATTGAATTTTTAAGAGTTTGAATGTGGTCTAGTGCCAGTGTTCGTTCGGTGATGTCAGACAGGACATACTGACGCCAGATAATTTTTTTTTTTTTGTAATTTAAGTGTGATGGCAAAATGGGCGAGAATCAAAGATTCGAAGTGAAAATCAAAAAGAAAATCGTTTCCAAAAATGAGCTTGCACGCATTGAAGTTGACGCCAAATTCGTCTGGCGCTATGTCCTTCTCATATCCGGACGCATTACAAACATTACAAACAAACAAAAAAAAGGAAAGGAAGCAGAATCTATCATAAAATGTTGGATATAATAGAAGTTAAAATTAAACTTGCGTATCTTTAAGGGCGAGTTCGCTTTATCGAAATTTTATTAGACCATTAAAAAAATGTACTTAAAGGCCAGAGAGGCGACGACCCGTGTTTAAGTTTAATCATTTATATATTTATATACATATATATATTGGCAACGACAGCTGATGACCTAATGCTCAACATGTTGGGGCAGTACTCTTCCGAAATTACACTCCATAAATTACCATAAAAGGAGCACGAAAGAAATACAAGAATGAGACAACAAACTTTCACAGAATACCAAAAGGAAAAGAACATGTTTTTTTTTGTCTTCGTGTGATGATTCACCATAATTTCCCCAAAGATCTTTTGCATGCAGATACGTATGTATGTATCTTGGAATATATAGGTACAAATCTTGAGGCACACAGAGTATGAAATGATTTTTTGAATTTTTTCTTATTGATTTTTTTTTTTGCTTGTCTGCATTTGCATTGTGAAGGAACGAATGAGTTGAGTCAAGTAACGTTTATGTTTTTCCATCTTCCGTCCATTTCTTAGTAAAAAGTTCTTTAATATAAACTTCATGGAATCAGTGTGGATATATCTTTTTTCCTTCTTTTCATTTGATGGCAATTCATAAGGAACTCTTGAAAATTGCATTTTATTAGTTCCGTTGAAAATATGTACAAAATATTTCGTCCATCAACCAGGTGCTTGGATCTGTTATCGTTCCTTTTAAGGGGTTCCGATTTAAGGTGTAGCAAGCTGGGAAAATGCCCAAAGCGGCCTTTTGAGGGACGGAAACTTCACATACATAAGTATACAAAAACAGAGTATACGATTAGTGCCATTATAGAGCCGGCAAATATTGTTTATAACCAGAAAAAGCCCTGTTTGCACCGGAAGAAATTGTCAAGGCTAAGTTCAGACAAGCACCACTGAGCCTTAAGGGTTATAAAAAGTCACTGTTTAGTTCGAGTGTAAGAAGTGGCCGCGATTAGTTCTGGAGTTACAAGCTTTGCCATCGATTCTCTTGAACCTTTTGGACATGTTGATTAATAAACTCTTAAAGCAGCTCGATCATTATCGATGATGATCAGCTAAATACAAATCAAAAAAACGATGCCATATCAGCAGCACAGCCAATATGTCCATACCCAGATAGGTTGCTCTTACGACTTTTTCAAGCAGCGACTATAGGTTTTCATTAAGGATGAACTTTGATCACTAAGGATTACAAATCAGAAAATCAGAACGATCGCCATGATTGCGAAGCACGAAGCCATATGCCATACCTTCTAGATGGAATGCCTCTTATGATTCTTAGACGACAAGTTTTCATATAGGAAACTTTGTACAAGGCATTTTCAAATTTCAGAATAATCTACTCGCCTTATTTGGGACGAAATTCACATCTATGAATGCCTATCTCACTTTTAGGAAAATCGGGCGATTTTCAATTTCAAATAATTTATCTTATGAAACATTGAGGCCTGTAAATTCCCCTAAATTCAAAACGATTTTAAATTGGCAAAATTTTCAAACTTAATTTATATATTTCGAAGACTTTTAGAGCAGTTTTTGCAATTTTTCTAACACACTCGAGTATTTGAGCTACCCTTAATATGGTCTGATTAACTTGTTCTTTTTCAAGGGATACCAATTTTCGTCAAGATTCCTCAACTCTATAGAAAACTGTATTTGAAACAGGCAGACAGACAAACATATGGACCAACGAACGGACGCTACTCAATCGAATTCCCTCTTTCATTGATGAGCATTCCTATGCATGTTTTATAAGGTCTCGATATCTCGAAAAAGATTGTTTCGATTATAAAAACCGGGATCCCACAGTCAATAACTATTCAAAAGTTAAACTTTCCCGTCAAATCTTCATTTCAAAATATTCAGTATGATGATCAACCTTCTTCCTAATGCTTCTTATAGTCTGGTGCATCAAATAAGTTTAGTGTCCATCAAAATCCAAGAACACGAATATTCGTGAGCGTGTAATTTTATAAAATCATAGCTACAGTCGGTCAATGTTCATCAATCAAAATTGAGGTTCGATTTTTGATTTTAAAAAAAATGTATGAAAAATTTTTGAAATATCGATACTTAATTTTGTTTATTGTTTCAATTCTTAAATATCTGTGCAGTATTAAATTTTTGTTGTAATTTTTAGAAAGTTTGGAATGTTAAGAAAAAACCAAAATTAAAAAACCAGAGAAAATTTCCCTTTTGGTATTTTTTTCGAATTTTTAATGGAAAAATGAGCTCAAAATTTGTACTAAAGTTGTCGAAATGGAACAATATGAATTTTTTTTTTTTTTTTTTTTTTTTTTTGTTAAAGAAATTTTCAGAAATTAAATTTTTTTGTAGTTAGTTTGAAACATAATAAGGTTAATAATAATTGAAAATTATGAAATTCAAGAAAAAATTATTTACAGAGAAGAAAATTGAAAAAAACACACATTTTTGCAGTGCATACTTACTTTATTGACTGACTGTAGTTAGAAACAAGTAAGGGTGTTATAGTCAGGCGAGCCTGACAATAGAATACCCGACACAGACACTTATGTTCAAATAATTTTTAATATCAAGAGGTGTTTAAGGACATATTGGGCCCATATACCGACTTTTGTTAAATTTCTTTATAAAAACCGCCCATTTGCCACGCCCAATTTTTCAATTTTTTTGGGATTCTAATCGGACCCTTATATATACGCTTAAATTCTAAGTTTCATTGAAATATTTCAATAAAGTCCGCTTTTGAGGCATTTTTGGGAATTTTGTGACAGACCCTAGTACTACAGGTACCCTTAATAATGGTTCTATCGAAAAAGGGGAGGACGTTACTGGCTATCAAGGAAGCATACGTGCCAACTTTCGTTCAAGTCCCATTTGTATTTCGGGTGTAGGAGACAATTTTCGAAAAACGCCCTTATGCCACGCCCACTTTTCAAATTTTTGGAAATCATATTACTTGCCTTTAAACATGTTCAAATACCAAGTTTCATCAAAACATCTTGAAAAACTCAGGTTTTAGAGCAGTTTTTGTGATTTTCATAACAGACCCTAGTACTGGAGGTACCCCTAAAAATGGTCCGATCGGGTCCAATCTCGAACTTGTTCTTACTCATGTCTCCGTGAGCACGCATACCAAATTTTGTTGAGATAGCTCAACTCCTTCGATAAGATAACTGTATACAGACAGACGGACAGACAGACAGACGGACAGACGGACATGTCTAAATCGAATCTCCTGGTGACGCTGATCATTTCTATATATATTTTGTATGGTCTATCTCGACTGGTTCTGGGTGTTACACACAACCCAACAAACGCAATATACCCTCGACACAGAGTGTGTCGGGTATAAAAACAACAAATTCTAGAAATTATTTCCTTGTGATTTTTCATGCAAAAGTGGAAAACTTCCCCTGACAAAATTTTCACACTCGAATCTCCATAGCTGCGTGAATAGCTAGCTCTATTGTCAATTAAAATATTAAGAAAATTTTTGAAATTATAAATTCAGTGTCTTTGGCTACTTTTTTTTACAAAATTTGGGTGACTCCTTCCTACTGTTTTATTATTACTTTTTTTTGTACCATTAAAACGGGCGTTGACGCTGAAAAAAAAAAAGGTAATGCACTTCGCCGTTCATCTGTCATCCTTTGTTTGGAAAACATTTACATTCGTTCGTATTTATTAATCATTCGAAGAAAGAAAACAAACCTTCGAATAAAAACTGAACGCAGAACGAAGGAACGAACAAAGAATCTTGAGACTCACTTGCTTGCTCCTGACGACGACGGTTCGTTCGGGAGGTCGTTCGATTCAATCGGTCGCAAAAAGAAAGTCTATTCAATCATCCGCACACATCCGCCAGATGTGAACGTTTCAAAAGTTTCTTCTGTCCCCACTTGGATTATTTTTCGCTTCTTAAAAAAAAAACTCTTCAACTTAAAACGAATTAATAGAGTTGTCGCCGCTGTCGATAACGTTGCCGCAGCTCCGCTCCGAGTCGTGGTCATCATCAGGTTTGTGGTTTTTATTCAATTTCAATTCGATCGGTGGTTTATCCTCCTCGTTGATGTCATAGACACGAAATTGCGTCGCCGTCCCTCTGCCTCTTTGCCAGTTTGTTGGTTCGTCTGCTTGCCGGTCGGTCGTCGTCGTCTTTAACGACAAGAAAACTCAATTGGCAATAAATTTGTGTGTACCTACTTTGGTTGCTGTTATTTGACTAGTTTAGGTTTTCCACTTCTCCTTGAATATTAAATGCAATTCGATTTGGCTCTATTGGAAGGATAGTGGGCTTTATTTGCCTGATGCAGCGGTGCGTTTTCCATTTAAACGGATTTCCATTAAAAGAAAAAGAAAAATCAATTTGACGAATGATTGTGCTGAGAGTGTAAAGCGTGGGGCTTCGTCCTTTTATGTATTCATATGTATGTTTGTATGTATGTCTGCACGTCGGAAGAGAGCAATTCTTGTTGTTTCTAGCAGGAAGTCATTTATGTTATCTGACAGTTATTGAAATTACTTGAAGAATATTTAAACGATTTATAAATAGAAGTGAAATATGTTGAAGGATTTAGCAATAAATTTGTCTAGGCTTGTAGCTTAAAGCGCCAGTTACACGTGATTTGACTTAAGTGGATTTAAACCGAATGAAAATTTAATACTTAATATTCATATCCAAGGCGTATTTAACAAGGTGGTGGCAGTAGTACAACAACAATGTAAAGAAAACTCGGAAATGTCAAAATCAGTTCACGCTTGTTTGAATTTTGTTCCAATATAAACATTTTTAATTTCGTTGAAAAATGTAAGCGTACGAAATTCAATACAAAATTTTGACAGTTCCGAGTTGAAAAAAGGGAAGAAGAAGAGCAGTTCCTACTGCCACCACCTTGTTAAATACGCCTTGATTCATATCTTTTCTCTGATCTTGCCATATGGTGACACAAGCTTAATACATATATGTATGTATGTATGTAAGTTCAGGCGTAAGCTGGTTCAATATACAGGAGTCATATTATCGGACAACTGAAGTGGAAGAGTCTTCTTTCGTTCAGGAAAGGTGTAAGCCGTGTTGTGATATCAAAGATTAAGATAGTTTCATTGAAGGCTATAGACGATTTTGGTCTAGAAAAGATTCAAACTTCCCGAATAGGGGTTGCCATGTATTCAGTTCGGGAAAGTTATTAATCCTGAGCTTAGCTAAAATTAGGTTAGGTTAGCTTATTTAAGGTTAAGTAAGGTAAGATTAGGTAACGATAGGTAAGGTTAGGTAAAGGTAATACTACGTTTATGCGTACCTTTAAATCGCGATTTCCTGATCGCGAGTTAGCTTACCCATCGTTTACGCGGCAACTAACTCGCGATTTGTGTCTGAGCTAAATCATGATATCAATACACGATTTATTTGCTAGAAGCTAGTACACAAAGGCAGCGGAATTTGACATTCCATATAAAAATGTATGGGGACAATTCCGTCGCGGAATGCAAAGAAATTGAAACTCCAATTAATTCCTTCGGCTAGTACACAAGAGTGAAAAAAGAGCGGAGGAATTTGACATAGCGTTTTTTTTGTTTTAATTGTCAACAGATGGCGCTGAAGCGAATTTCTTCGCCATTTATTGGCCGAGTTGAATTAATTGCGAAGGAATTTTGACATTAGCAGCTGAATCCATCGGAAAATTATGGTGAACGGTTATACTGAGTTCGAATATTGAAATTATTACGCTTCAAACAGCTCATGTATTTGTATTCAAATTTACCGCCCTATGGTATCTGTCAATCTGACATTCCTTCGCGGAAATAAAATTTATTCAGCCTCAATTCCGCCAATGAATTCCGCTGTCTTTGTGTACTAGCTTTTACTCGCGAGTTATTTTTGAGCTGTTGCCACCTAAATTAATAAATTTTGTAAATTTAAAATTATGCTACCGTTTAGTTCGTTCGTTCGCTGAAATCAAATTTAAGTATGTATTCTATTACAAGAAAATAAATGGTTACAATAAAAAAGAACAGAAAAAAGAAACGAAAATATAATATTAAAGCTGCCATGCATATACACATTTTTTTTTTTGCATGGCAACTACGTGCGTCTTAAATCGTGATATAACACATTTCGCATAAACGGATACTTATTTAAATCGTGATTTATTTAAATCATGATTTACTGCCGCATAAACGTAGAATAAGTAAGGTTCGATAAGGTGAGGTAAGGTTAGGTAAAGTTAGGTTAGGTTAGGTTATGTAAGGTTAGGAAAGGTAAGTTAAGGTTAGGTTAAGTAAATTTAGGTTAGGTTAGTTAAGGTTATGTAAGGTTATGTAAGGTAAGTTAAGGAAAGGTTAGGTTAGTTAAGGTTAGGTAAAGTTAGGTTAGGTTAGGTTACGTTAGGTTAGGTTAGGTTACGTTAGGTTATGTAAGGTTAGGAAAGGTTAGGAAAGGTAAGTTAAGGTTAGGTTAGGTAAATTTAGGTTAGGTTATGTAAGGTTATGTAAGGTAAGTTAAGGAAAGGTTAGGTTAGTTAAGGTTAGGTAAAGTTAGGTTAGGTTAGGTTACGTTACGTTAGGTTAGGTTAGGTAAGGTTATGTAAGGTTAGGAAAGGTAAGTTAAGGTTAGGTTAGGTAAAGTTAGGTTAGGTTAGGTAAGGTTATGTAAGGTTATGTAAGGTAAGTTAAGGAAAGGTTAGGTTAGTTAAGGTTAGGTAAAGTTAGGTTAGGTTAGGTTACGTTAGGTTAGGTTAGGTTAGGTTACGTTAGGTAAGGTTAGGTTAGGTTAGGTTAGGTTATGTTATGTAAGGTTAGGAAAGGTAAGTTAAGGTAAGGTAAGGTTAGTTAAGATTAGGTAAAGTTAGGTTAGGTTAGGTAAAGTTAGTTAAGGTTAGGTAAGGTAAGGAAAGGTAAGGTAAGGTAAGGTTAAGTAAGTTTAATGAAGGTTAGGTAAGGTAAGGTAAAGGGGTAAGCCTAGGTTAGGTAAGGTAAGCTTAGGTACGTTTAGGTTAGTTTAAGTTAAGGGACTCTCTTAGAAAGACACGATTGGACCCTAGCTCCGTTCTGATACCCTTAAGAGGTAACCACCTCTAAAATCATTTGAAATTGGCTACAAAGCCAGCGACTTGTGTTAGATTTACCGAATCTAAATTGGGATTGGATGAAGTGCTATCCTAAACAAGAGAATTTCTGGCTGCGCGCCTGTTAATGAATCATGAGATTAAATTAATTATATTTGAAATTGTCTTTTTTTTTCAAAGATTCTCAAACCTTTAACAGAGAGGACCACAATATTTCATAGATTAAAACCAATCGCTTCTTCTTCCCTAAGCGAATTTATATCAAGATTTAGCGGCCCTCTTAAAGCGACTCTATATTTGGCAGTGGCTTTCAACCCTATTTTATGTCTATAGCTGCAATCATTTGAATAGCATATTCACAACATATTTCTTCTGCAATGGACACTCGATTCAGAGTTGCCAAATTTCGAAAAAAGAGAGCATGCAGCTCAAAACAATTTCATTCAATTCATAAAAATGATGAAAATAAATTCCGTGTCGTTGACCATTATTCGTTAGTAGGTATTTTTAATTTTAATTTGTAATTTTATTTTTATTTCCATCGCTGCATTGCAAATCCAATTAATTTTCCCGTTTGTCTTCTTCCATTCATTATTTCACAAATATATTATAAGTATATTTTGACACTTTCGGCAATTAATCTGCGCAATTGGAGCGAAAAAGTCGTTTATCATGCATTATGCCTTTATGAGTTTCATTTAATTGTGATTATCAATGGAAACGCCTTTGAAAATAATAAAATTTTCAATTTAGTACTGCCTCAATAGGTTGATGCCCTTTTGTGTGTGTGTGTGTGTTTTTTTTTTTCTTCTTTTCCTTTATTCCGAGGGCAGCCATGTCAAGGAAATAAATTTTTTTAATTACTTACAATTTTTATAGCATGTACGCAATTTCAATCTAGAAAATATAATCAAAATTTTGTATTGAAAATACATGGTCATGAATGGGTTAATCACTTATTACAATTTAACAATAAAAATTTCTTCTCTTACCATACGAAAAAGATAAGAAAAATATATCACCATAAGTAAAAGCTATAAATCTTTAACCCTTTAACCCCGTGCTTATTTCTTTTTTTTTTTTTTTTTTTTTTGCAGATGAGTCGATCCACGCATCAGTTGCGTCAGCAGCAAAAACAGCAGCTTCTGGCGCAGCAGCAACAAATCGCCGAGAATGAAGCAGCAGCGGCGGCAGCCGAACTATTCGATCTTCTGTGCGTGGCAACAACAATGCGCCAAGTGCTCGGCCTCTATCGGAATATGTGCGATGTGCTAGGTATGCGGGCAGCGCCACTGAATGAATTCTATCCGAAATTGAAGACGAAAGTTCGGTCGTGGAAAGCCCAGGCATTATGGAAGAAATTCGATGCACGCGCCGCCCATCGGGCCTATGCGAAGGGAACAGCATGCACTGGATCGCGAGTACTTGTGATTGGAGCCGGTCCATGCGGTCTTCGGACCGCGATTGAAGCACAATTGCTTGGTGCCAAAGTTGTTGTCGTCGAAAAACGTGATCGGATCTCACGGAATAATGTGCTGCATTTGTGGCCATTTGTTATAACGGACCTACGGAATTTGGGTGCTAAGAAATTCTATGGGAAATTCTGTGCCGGTTCCATTGATCACATTTCGATTAGACAGCTGCAGTGTGTACTGCTGAAGGTCGCACTCTTACTGGGCGTCGAGGTGCACGAAGGTGTATCCTTCGATCGTGCGATCGAACCCAGTGGCGATGGCACCGGGTGGCGCGCAGCCGTTTCACCCGCCGATCATGCAGTCTCACATTATGAATTCGATGTTCTAATCGGAGCCGATGGCAAACGAAATACCCTCGAGGGTTTCAAACGCAAAGAGTTCCGGGGTAAATTGGCAATTGCCATAACGGCGAATTTCATCAATAAGAAGACCGAAGCCGAAGCGAAAGCGGAGGAGATTAGCGGTGTCGCTTTTATATTTAATCAATCGTTTTTTAAAGAATTATACCATACGACTGGCATAGATTTAGAGAATATTGTCTACTATAAGGATGAGACGCACTATTTCGTGATGACAGCAAAGAAACATAGTCTTTTAGATAAGGGCGTGATAATGCAGGATTTTGCCGATCCAGCCGAACTGTTAGCACCATGCAATGTAAATACGGAGAAACTGCTCGACTATGCACGCGAGGCGGCCGAATTCTCGACGAAATATCAAATGCCAAATTTAGAGTTCGCCGTCAATCATTACGGGAAGCCGGACGTGGCCATGTTCGATTTTACGTCAATGTTCGCCGCGGAGACATCGTGTCGTGTCATCGTCCGCAAGGGATTCCGTTTGCTGCAATGTCTTGTCGGCGATAGTCTATTGGAGCCATTTTGGCCGACTGGGTCAGGCTGTGCACGTGGCTTTCTGTCTAGTATGGATGCTGCATATGCTTTGAAATTGTGGTCGAATCCACGGAATAGTATACTGGGTGTTCTTGCACAGCGAGAGAGTATATACAGGTAGGAGAAAATTTTCTACCCGATTAACGTGAATTCTCTAAAAAAAAATATCCTATCCTTCCATCGTTTCTTATTTCAGACTGCTTAATCAAACGACACCCGAAAATCTGCAACGTGATATCGGCTCATACACAGTGGATCCGGCAACGCGCTATCCCAATTTGAATCGAACCTCAGTGAATGTCTGGCAAGTCAAGCATCTAATCGATACGGATGATATGGCAATTTTAGAACAAACCTTCATGGATACAAATGCACTTCAAACGACCCAAGGGGATGTGCCGTCGCGACGTAAGCGACGTAATGGAGGTAAGAATAAATGATAAATCAAATATCTACTTACAAGGGCGTAGCCAGAGAAAGAGTACTTTGGTAGCGCTTATATTTGCCACAGTGGTATATTGAGCAATTACAAGACATTAAACGAAAAAAAATTTGGGGGGCAAGAAGAAGTTTAGAGAATTTTGGACCAAAATCCCAAAAAAACCGAAAAATTCATGACGTCCAATTTCGATGAAAATTTATACATAGAATAAGTGAAAAATTCTAAGAATTTAGACGCTAAAACTTTTTCAAAAAACTGATTACAACTAGTCTAGTTTGGGCCTAGTTCCAAACTGGTCCAAAAAGGACTAGTTGTAATAAGTCTTATATATAGAATAAGTGAAAAATTCTAAGAATTTAGGTACTAAAACTTTTTCAAAAAACTTATTACAACTAGTCCTTTTTGGACCAGTTTGGAACTAGACCCAAACTAGACTAGTTGTAATCAGTATTTTTAAAAATGTTAGCGTCAAAATTCTTAGAATTTTTCACTTATTCTATATATATAAAATTATTACAACTAGTCCTTTTTGGACCAGTTTGGAACTAGACCCAAACTAGACTAGTTGTAATCAGTATTTTTTAAAAATGTTAGCGTCAAAATTCTTAGAATTTTTCACTTATTCTATATATAAAACTTATTACAACTAGTCCTTTTTGGACCAGTTTGGAACTAGACCCAAACTAGACTAGTTGTAATCAGTATTTTTTAAAAATGTTAGCGTCAAAATTCTTAGAATTTTTCACTTATTCTATATATAAAACTTATTACAACTAGTCCTTTTTGGACCAGTTTGGAACTAGACCCAAACTAGACTAGTTGTAATCAGTATTTTTAAAAAATGTTAGCGTCAAAATTCTTAGAACTTTTCACTTATTATATATATAAAATTTCATCCAAATCGGACGCTATGATTTTTTCGGATTTTTTTGGTTTTTGGTCCAAAACTCTCTAAACTTCCTCTTGCCCCCTCAAATTTTTTTTCGATTAATGTCTTGTAATTGCTCAATATACCACTGTGGCAAATATAAGCAATACCAAAGCACTTTTTCTCTCGCGCTACGTCCTTGTCTACTTACAAAATACTTTCAATTCAACCCATCAAAAATTTCATTTTCAAACAGACACAATGTCCCTCGGTACAGTTCTACTCAGCTGGATTTGTGCGCAATTGCATGCCTACGAGTTTACCAAGGATCTAAACGAAGTCACCGATATATTTACAAATGGCAGGGTGCTGTGTGCCTTAATTAATCGGTAAATTAAAAAGAAAAGAAGAAAAAATTTCAATTGAATAAAAATACTCAATTCTATGGAATTCCTTTTACAGTTATCGTCCTGATCTAATTGATTATATCGCTATCAAGGATTTGAGTCCAGCCGAATGCAATGAACTTGCTTTTAAGATACTCGACAAGGAAATGCAAATACCACGTATTATGTCTGGCAAAGACTCAATTCAAATGAATACGATCGACTCGAAGGTCTGGCTGAATTATTTGGAACAAATCTGTGAGGTATTCCGCGGTGAGGTGCCCCATGTTAAGCATCCGAAAATGGATTTCTCCGATCTGCGTGAAAAGCATCGAACAAATAGTGCACTCGGTCAGCCCGATTTCTCAAAACTACTTCAGATCTCTTCGTCTAATAAGCAGACGAAAACAAAATCACCTCAAGATATTGTTGATGTTCCGCATCCACATCGACGGTCGGTGTTAACAGACGAACAGATAAAACGCCAACGAGGCGTTGGGGTGACAGCAACAGCTGCTGGATTACAACAGCAGCAACAAGGTAGCTAGCTATGGGGCAAAGACACAATCAGGTTGTCATGAAAGCATTGAGTGTCGTGCCAATCTAAGTGATTCTGTGAGCTGAAGTACATAGGATGTATTTATTTTCTTGTTCTATGGATCATATAAATCTATATGATTTTATGAGCAAATGGAAGTTGAAGGACCTTATTCCACTCAAAGTAGTGGTGTTTTCAAACGCCAGTCGCTCAAGAAGTGAATTTTGTCTTCTTAGGGGCTCGCTCCAGTTCAGACAGAAATGAAAAACTTCATATAAAAAAACGCTTCAGAAATGAATCAGAAATTTTCTGAGTGTTTTCAAGTTTCATTTGTTCATTTCTGACAGAACTGGACCGAGCCCCTTACTTTGGAAATACTGTGACACATTTTTGAGGTCGTCGAATGTTAACCAAAATTTTACTGCAGATTATGAAAGTACCTGGTGAATATAGCAATTCCCTATAATTGGTTTAGTCAGATTGTCGAAATTTCGTTTTTAATTCGATCTCAAAAACTGTAGCCGAGAATTAAGTTGCGCACTTACTTATGGCTATATATCGTAATGCGTTCACTAATTTATTTTCCTGCCTGTGGCAAAGTTTTAGCCCTAGACTCATTAAAAATATTTGCAACACTGAATGACCTGAAAAAAGGGCTAGAGGAATTTTAGAGAGTTATGGACCAAAAACCAAAAAAAATCCGAAAAATTCATTTCGTCCGATTTGGATGAAAATTATATATAGAAATAAGTGAAAAATTCTAAGAATTTTAAGCGCTAAAATTTTAAATTACTATTAAACTGGTCCTTTTTGGACCAGTTTGGAACTAGACCAAAACTAGGACTAGTTGTAATAGTTTTTTTAGAATAAGAAAAATTCTAAGAATTTTAGCACAAAAAAATTTTTGTCTTTTAGGAATTTCTAGACAAAATTAGCTAGTTGTAATCGTTCTTATAAAAAATTTTGACGCCAAAATTCTTAGAATTTTTCACTATTCTATAATAAATTTTCATCATCGACGAAATGAATTTTTGATTTTTTGATTTTTGGTCCATAACTCTCTAAAATTCCTCTAGCCCCCCCAAATTTTTTTGGGTTAATGTCTTATAATTGCTTTAATATACCACTGTGGAAAATATAAGCACTATCAAAGCACTCTTTCTCTGGAGACGCCACTGTATATTGGGTCCGTCTGGTTCGTGTCTGGGTCAATTTTAGAAGGATCAAGCTCAAAGCGATAAAGGGTTTTGTCTCTGTGTTAAATCTAAGCCAGCCTCAATGCCTTTTATTACTGCAGTAATGTCCTTAGCGCTCTTGAGCCGGCAAGTTTTTCCCTTCTTTTTCGAAGACGTAGACTATAGTGTAACCAAAAAAAAATCCTCTTTAGACCTGCTATTTCGTTTCAAAGATTTTACCTCTTCTTATTCGTACGACTAGAATCTTTCCCCTGGGCACTAATGGGATACTAATGACAGCTTCAAAAACTTTGTTGTTATTAGGTTGACGTATGTATAAATAGGAGGAAGCCTTGGAGCGACTTTCTTTAAGGTTTCATCAGTCTCATTATCGTTTTTTGACCTAAGAATTTCAAAATCTGTGAACAGTGAAATTAAAACAAAGTTTACTATATCTCTCAAAGTACATACGTAGCTTAAATTTGAACCCCCTAATTTATTTAAAAAAAACATACATATTAATAATGATTTATTTTTCGGATTCCAGCACAAAATGATACGCCACGTCGTGCCAAAAAGCGAAGAAGTGCTGAAAAAACCGCGAATATTGTGAGTAGATTTTTCCAAACCTTAAAAATCTTTATTAGGAAACTCATTTTCCGAAAATAAAAAGTGATCTGAATGTTTATTGCGAAAATTTTCAAATTGTTCCACAATGGCCGATTATATTTTTGATAATTTTTATTTTATTTTTATTTACATTATATTTTATGAATATTTTTTTATACTAATTTCTTTTTATTTCGAACTAATGTTTCTTAATGCTTTTCGTATGGAATTTCCTTTTTTTTTTAGACTATTATATTTTGTTAAATAATTCTTTGAGCTGAGACTATATTCGGGTACAATATATTTTAAATTCTTTATTTTTTTTTTTTCCTTAATGCAGTTGAAATTTCCTGTCGTACTTAAAATAATTGCAATCTCAATTTCTCTGGCGGCGCTTAGTAAAGTACTATTGAATATGTTCAATTGTTAAAGTTTCAGCTTGGAATTTCTGTACGAGTCAATTTTTTGCGCTCTTAACATTTTCAATTTATTAATTTTTATAATTTTACTTTTTTCTTTTTATTATTTACTCTATTACTTATAATTATACTAACATATATATTTTTTTAATATGTACAAAATTGGAATTTATAAATAAATGAAATGAAGATCACTTTTTATTGCTCAAAAAATTCATTTCCATTTAAGCCATACATTTATATATATCGATATCGATAACTTGATAATCGAAATGTATAATTTCTTACATTTGAAAGTACACAATACATTAGCTGCATAATTTATTTATCCCGTTTTGCATTTACTTGTATAAAGGCTCATTATATGCTAAAGCATCTCACATGCATTTTGAAAAAACAGTTCTCAGAATCATATCAATGCGAAAAGGTATTTTCTTAAATGTTGTTTTATTTTATACTTTTGTGTTTGTTATGTAAAAAAAAAATCGAAATTATTTTGATCCCGATTACCGTGCGCGTTCATCAATAATCCATGCCGATCCGATTGTTCCTTCAGTCACTAACAAATCGAAAATTATAGTAAAAGATTTAAAAAAAATGCTTGCAAATAACAAATTTTGTCCTTTGGACTCATTAATTTCAATCAATTATGTGATATATTCATATATATATTATATATATATATATATATATATATATATATATATACAATATAAAGTTCTGTTAATGCAATAATTTCAAATTATCAATACAAAAACAAAAAAAAAACAAAAAAATATTAAGGAGGAACGCCAACAACGTTTGAAAGAAATCGAAGAAAATCGGCAGGATCGCCAAAGTAAGCGTCGTCAGCAGCGTTACCTGCAAACGCAGAACTTCTACAAAAGTTTGCACATGTTGCAAGCCAACACACTATTACGTGAAAGTGATGATGCTACACCGTTTGAGGACTATTCAATATTTATGTATCGCCAGCAAGCACCAGAATTTAACGATCGTGTCAAAGATCTGGAAAGAAAACTATTGTATCCCGTAAGAGCACTTTATTTTTTTGAGTGCACGTTTCTGTTCTTTGCCAATGACAATGCTGGCCAATTTCGTTTTTGTTCCGCAAATGTTTTGTGAAAGTGATTGTTAATATATATTGTACATACATAATATTTTTTTTTTTTTTATTGGGCATAACGGCTAGCAATCTAATATTGTGCCTAACTTGATTAATTCAGCAGCGCTTTGCATTCGAAATTAATTGAAATGACTAAAAAAAAATTCACATGCTTCGAATGTATTTTCTAGCGAATTTAACCCCATGCAAAGTTGTCGTGTGTATTTCCATACCCCGTGATGTTTTTATTGATGGCATGTGAGCATCTTCGAAGTGCCAAAAGCACTTGAGAATTACATATAGTGTCCGATTTTAAATATTTCCGGGGTGTTTTTCCGACCGGAGATGAAAAAAAAATTGCCTTTCTGAGCACACTGGAGAAGTGAATATGAACGAACCAAGTATTTTGAACATTTTTAACCTAAGGTCATCAAATTTTTGATGGATGCTTAGAATAAAACCTTTTCCCGCAGAGCAAAACTTCTAGGGGAAAAACTCCTGAAGAATATTCATTTAGGGTCGTAGTCTTCAACCCGGTTTAAGAACTTCGAAAGTTTAAATTTTGAAATGTTTTCTTTCAGTCTTCATGCCATTTTAACTCAATGAAATGCCTTTGATTTATTTGAAATTTTTAAACATTTTCATATAAAACGAATAAACCAGGTTTAAACTCCCCTAAGGACTATCATTTGAAAGTTTAAACCTTCGAAAAGTTTAAACTAGGTTAAAGATTATGGGCCTTAGAATAGGGCTGATAATAGCTGGAAAATTATTGACTAGCGAAGCAGTTTCGAAAAACTTTGAAAAATTATCAACCGAAGCTGGGTTTTCCCTTTATCAAGAATTTCAATGCTATTCAGCCCAATTCTGAAAATTCCCGTGGAATTTTTCCCTTCAGATTTGAAAAAAATTCTTCCATTCTAACCACACTGGCAAGGTTATAATGAGGGGAACAAAAATTTCGAACAGTTTTAAACAAAGTTCATTCACAATTTTCCTTTAATTGACGCTGAGGATTACCCGCTTTTTGTTCGGAGAAAAATTTGTATTTTTGGGGGAAAATTCCCGGGGAATATTCATTTAGAGTAGGACTGATCGTGTAAAATTCTCAAGTGCTTTATGAATATAGTATGTATAGTCTATACAAAGTTCATCACAATTTTCTTTAATTGACGATGAGGATTACCCGCTTTTTCTTCGGAGAAAAATTTTTATTTTTGGGGAAAAATTCCCGGGGAATATTCATTTAGAATAGGACTGATCGTGTATAATTCTCAAGTGCTTTATGAATATAGTATGTATAGTCTATACAAAGTTCATCACAATTTTCTTTTAATTGACGATGAGGATTACCCGCTTTTTCTTCGGAGAAAAATTTTATTTTTGGGGAAAAAATTCCCGGGGAATATTCATTTAGATTAGGACTGATCGTGTATAATTCTCAAGTGCTTTATGAATATAGTATGTATAGTCTATACAAAGTTCATCACAATTTTCTTTTAATTGACGATGAGGATTACCCGCTTTTTCTTCGGAGAAAAATTTGTATTTTTGGGGAAAAATTCCCGGGGAATATTCATTTAGAGTAGGACTGATCGTGTATAATTCTCAAGTGCTTTATGAATATAGTATGTATATACAAAGATGCTCTCGAACTACGCTTCTGTCATGAGCAATGATTAGACAAAACATCGTCCTATATGCAACAATAAAAAAAAAATTCTCACGCGGGTTAATTCGAAATTTCCAATGCTCCGATTGAATAAGGATTAAAAAAACCAAAACCTTCAAAGCGAATAACAAATAAAAACTTGCTATATACCTAATCGTGTTTTTTTGTTTTCTGTAAAAATTTTGTTTAAATTTTGTATCCTTTTGGTTTTTTTGTTCGTTCATGTGTTCTGTTATCCATTATAACCAGCAAAGAATTTGAATTTTTTTTTACTATAATAATTTAAAAAAAAAAAATTGATTTTTCTCTACTTTTCTCCTCAATTATTTTCCGCCCCATTTTTATACCCGAAAATTGCTTTCGCTTCATCCTTCCCTCTCTTCTCCCTATCAAAATTGCTTACCATGAAAACCCGTAGGATCGCGATCGCAGTGATATACCCTCAGCAATGCCGCGTGGCAATAATGCCGATGACCAATTTAACGATCGGATCAAATCGATGGAACAGCGTATGGTTAGCTCACGTAACGCTCAAGGTACCGAAAAGAAGCCAAAAGATTTAATGCGTGCCATTGGAAAGATTGAGAGCAGCGATTGGAATGTACGTGAAATCGAAAAGAAAATCGAACAGTCACGTAAAACGGAAGTGCACGGACCGAAAGGACGCGAGAAAGTTCCAAAATGGAGTAAGGAACAATTTCAAGCGAGGCAAAAGAAAATGTCGAAACCGGCACGCCAGGAATCGGTCGAAGAGAAATTCAAAGAGATCGATCAAACATTAAAGAATCTTGATAAACAATTGAAAGAGGGAAGGATACTCGAAGTCGGCGAACGCGGCCGCAATAAGGTGGCTTCGATTGCAGGGCAATTCGTTAAAAAAGATGAATCGAATACAAACTCCGATGATAAAAATCCTTCAAATACAATTGTACCAAAATCCGTGAGTAATTTCATTTCAGTTTGGATTTAGCTACCAATTTTGTTAATTCGAATCAATTGTGTCGTGCCTCACAGTTTATGGGTAAATGATAATAATAATCTTCATAATAGTTATTGTGTTGTGGCGTCTTCTGGCATTGATTAAGACTTCTATGAGTAGTTATGGCCAATAGAGTTAGTGCGCCAAAAATATTTGATTTTGAGTATCAAAGTGCATCATTTCATTTCTAGATATCATCACAAAAAATATACCCCCCTTCACACAAATTGTATTTTCATCAATGGTTAGGGATGCTCGATACCGATACGATAATATCGAGTATCGATACTTTCATTGCAATATATCGCGATACCGATATCGATACTCCTTATACGATATATTGAAAGTATCGATATTCTTCTTTCGATACTAGATAGCATACAATACTACAAGTCATATAGAACTATAGCTGCAACTTCGGCCAAAAGCTATTACGTGGTACACCACACTTTCTGTTATGTGGTTCACCACAACACTCGACTTATGGCGTGGTTCACCACAGTTGAACTTTTTCACCAAATCATGCCATAACGCGCCGAATTTTGGCCGAAGTTGCAGCTATAGTTCTATATGCTACAAGTGATACTTCGCTATGGCGGGAAAAAATCACCGAGGCGAGTGAGGGAAGGTGAAAATACTGTATGGAACATGGACTTTCACCACACAGTAGTTTGGACATTCAACAAAAGCAATACAGCCGCAATAAAGTTTAGACTTTACCAATTAACACCTGAATACAATGCCAGTATCATCTAACATACATCTACCACTTTAAAATTTCAATCCACACGAGCTATCACTACATCAGTCGCAAATTACACTCTATTCTTTTAATTACATTATATCGACTATTCTCTCTGTCGCATTCGATCTATATACAAAAAAAAATTGTATTTCAATTTACTTCTAATAGTTCAAAATTGATTTCGATTCCACCGATATATCGATACTTTGAAGACCGATATATATCGAATTCGGTATCGCATTATTTTTCGGTATCGCGATATCGATACTTTCCTTTCAATACGCATCCCTAATCAATGGTATCATTTGCATATGTATGCGTATAATAAACACGCAAAGAAATTTAAGCAATTGTAACTATATATATGTCTAGCACACGATATGAAGATATTTCATAACAATTTGTCCCAAATAATATTGTATGAATGTTAGAAAAAAAACGGGAAACACTTAATTTATTTTCCCGAAAGATTTCCCTTAAGAAATCGTGTCACAAAGTACCATCAAAGAGAGGAATGTTCTAAAATCCTTGTTTTTATAACCGACACCCGACATGGCATTTATGCTTCCTTTCTAGCCACAATCATCCTCTCCAAAAATTTCGTTGATCGGTCCATTATTAAGGGTTCCTCCAGTACTAGGAGTCTGTCACAAAAATTCCAAAGCTGTCCCAAAATCAAACATTTTCGAAATATTTAAATGAAATTTAGAATTTGAGCGTATATTTAAGCCTCCGATTAGGATTCCAAAAAAATTTTGAAAAGTGGGCGTGGCAAAGGTCGGTTTTTTAAATTGAAAAAAAAAAGTATGTGGAGCCCCTTATGACCTTAAAAATCTCTAGCATATTCTTTCTCAATGGTCCTGTTTCTGAAAATTATGTAAACATGTTTGTCTGTGTCGGGTATTGTATTGTCAGGCTCACCTAGCTATATGTAGGGGAGACTACGAATATGTATGGGAGACTAGGGAATGTCGAACCATAGTATTTTCTGTCGTTATCTGACATTCGATTTTAACGAAAGTTCTGCCTTCGTATTACCTCAGCTTCATCTCATTTTTATACCCGACACACTCTATGTTGAGGGTATATTGCCTTTGTGCAGTTGTGTATAACACCCAGAACCAGTCGAGATAGACCATACAAAATTTATATAGAAAATGATCAGCGTCACCAGGAGATTCGATTTAGACATGTCGGTCCGCCTTTCCGTCTGTCTGTCCGTACACAGTTTTCCAATCGAAGGAGTTGAGCTATCTCGACGAAATTTGGTAATCATGTTCACAAGGACATGAGTCCAAACAATTTCCAGAATGGACCCAAGCAGACCCATTTTAAGGGTACCTTCAGTACTAGGGTCTGTTATGAAGATCATAAAAACCGCTCTGGAACCTGAATTTTTCAAGATATTTTGATGAAATTAGATTTTTTGACATAACTTTAAGGCAATCAATGTAATTTCTAAAAATTGGAAAAGTGGGCGTGGCAGAAGGTCGTTTTTCGAAAATTGTGTCCTACACCTGAAATTGTGTGCTTCCTCTATGGCCATAAACATCCTCTTCAAAAATGTTCTTGATCGGTCCAATATTTGACATTCCCTACTCTCCCATACTTAATTTTCTGTTCTTTGTATTCTTTGTGACGAAAAGATCAAGAGTTTAAATTTGTTTAATGTTTGATCACATTTTTCATAGAACGTCAGTTTGATCCTTAGACTTCATGGCCTTTAATTAAAACGAAAAAAAGAAAACTATTTCATAAACCAAAGATATAGTAAAATTGTAAATTATTTCAGTGCTAAAATATCATTTTCATATGAAACATTAGGTCTGTTGCCGCCCAGTTTTTTGAAAACTGTATGAAAATTGTGCAGTTTCGTGCAGTACGGGAGCAGGCCTATTGAATAGACATGTTTTGTTGAGATCATTTAGCATGGACATTCTGTCTGATTAAGGCACACCCACACACACAATCCATCCTTACAAATTTTAAAAATCATTTTCATTTAATTTCTGGCTGTATTTACACAGTTCTTTTTTTTTTGTTCCGAAATCCTTTTTCTTACATTTGTTTAAATTCATTTAAAATAGAGCTCTAAAGTCGCATTGGCGTTCAAAAAACAGGCAGCCTCGGAGAAGTGTCACTTCTGCAAGCAAACGGTTTATTTAATGGAGAAAATAAATGCCGAAGGTCTGGTACTTCATCGATCATGTTTGAAATGTCATCATTGCCATACGAATCTGCGTCCCGGTGGCTACGCTTTCGATCGTGATGATCCTCACGGCAGATTCTATTGTACGCAGCATTTCCGTTTACCAGCAAAAGCAATGCCTAAGCCGGTAACTCGACGATCAGCACAAAGGGTAATATATATATATATATATAAAATGTATATATCTTTGGTCGGTCATATGAAAAAGATAAGCCAATTTACTCACACTTAAAATGACTTAAGCACTTCTGTTGAAGAGAAAACTTCGTATGTAGACTTTAAGCTTGTCTCCCATATGACCACAAATATATACGATATACGACTATATATCAGTTAAGCTTCTGTGATCAATATTATATTTAAAATTGAAATTCCTACAGAAATCAGCACAACATCAACAACAGAAACAAGCCAACGATATTGGTGTGACGGTTGCTGATGCATCAACAAATCCGCAAAGCACAATTGCAGTTGAACCGATGACACCGGAAAAGTTACGTGGCCATGCCGATAGTGTAGCGCAACTTGATCTACTCGATCGTGGCCAAACACCGGAACGCATTGAATTTGAAAATACTGACGCAATGTCGGACGGCGAACCATCCGAAGAGCATATAATCGATGAACATGAATGGTCAGGTCGGAATTTCCTACCCGAATCGAATAATGATTCTGAATCAGAGCTTATTCAAGTACATCCGATGAATTCTTTATGATTCAAGGATCTCGAATGGACATTAAGTATCGAATAGAAGGCAAAATGGTGTCTTGCTCAAATTGGGCACAAATGCATTAAAGTTTTCACATGATTGTATAAGCAAAATATTATTCAGTGAATAGTGCAAGAGTACAGATTTGATTTTTATGAATTTCAACGATAGAGATGTCATTTTGAGTACAATTAAATTGTTATTCATAAATATATAAATAATAAATTGGTAGATGTAAAGTTCAATTTAGAGATGATGAATTATTACATTCGTGATCAACGATACATTTAAAAAATCACTCATATGATGTACAATATAACATGGATAAGAAGTTCAAGAATTCACTTTGATATGTCCTATTTTTGAGATTTTTGAAGCACTCTTAGATATTAAATTTAAAAGTTTAGAAAATAAGTCTCTTTTTTATAATTTTTTGGCGATTTTGTAATATAAGTATAAAATAGAAAATAATAATTATATCACTTTTTAAATTAAAATTGCATATATAATAGTTTTCAAAATGAATTTCATACATACATTTAATATATTTAACGTGAAAAGTGAAAAATTGCAAGAAAACTCGGACAATTTTGTTACCTCTTATATGTTAATCCGCATAATGCTTATGAGAATTGTAGGTTGTAGTGATGTAACCAAAGAGTGTATAACTACTAAGATGTCCAAGGCTGCAATTATAATGAAGCTAAAGCTGAAGCGTAGGCTGTCATTAGTTTGTTGTAATTTGTTGTTGCGGAAATACAACAAACACATGACAGCTTCACACTAATTGCAGCCTAACGTTCATACAAACGAAGAGCGAAACGCAAATTTAAAAAAAATCGATAGAGTATTAGTGCGTTTCCATATAGTGTTTAACTCTGAGATGTTTAGCTAAACACTTCGAGCGTTTCCACTTATGCGAGGTGTTTAAGTTTGACAGCTGTTTGTTTATTTACAATTGCAAGCAGTGTTGCCGTATGTAGGAAAATCACTTGAAGGGAAAAAGGAACAGATTTATTAAGTTGAAAGTGAAAAACCCAGAAAAAACTATATCTGAATGAATTTAGGAGGATTTTTATTTTTACACGGTTTTGAAATCGATTTCTGTGATATGGCCGATTATCTTAATTTTATTATTTTTGGTAAAAACTATCGTTAACATCGATCCTCTACCCAGAATCATACAAAACAAGATTATGCCTTTTGCATATTCTAAATTTTTTTTAGAATTTTTCCTTGTTTAAAGAATTTTAGGGAATTTTTGTAGTTTGTAGGGAATTTTTATTTTTGCTTTTGGCAACATTGCCATCGTTTTTTGTTTTGATTTTCTTTTGACAGTTAGATATGCATGAAATTTCGATACGATAAATCGATTTTTTTCCTATCGATGAAAGTGTTTATGAGGTGTTTAAGAGATAAACACTTCGTTTTCGCGTTTAACTTTTGTATGACAAAACACGAGTTAAACACCTCGTTTAGGGCCCTAAACGCTTAAACTCGAGTTAAACACCATATGGAAAAGCGCTATATGCAGGGAGAGTGAAAATATTTTGTTGCTCTGTTATTTAAAAAAAAAAAAATACAGCATTCAGGAATTTGTCTTTGTATTTCAACTTTGTTTGTTCACATATCCAAAGAGTATGTAATGCTAATACAGGATATAATGTACTCCTTCGTTACTCCATTGAAATCACCGGCGTCATTTTTTCGATTTTCGACTGTCCCATCATCGATTAAATAGACGTTATCACGTCAAAAAATAAAAAATAATTTTTTTTTATATAAATTTCAAATAGACGATGGCAAAGACGATACCGATGGCGAAGAATTCAAAAAGGCTCGTGAGCTTCGACGGGAAGAAGTACGTTTACTGCCATTACCGCCTAATTTGCCAACCGACACCGAGACTGAAGTGAGTATATAAAATCAAGAACAAAAATTCAAAGTATTGCCGTAAAAGAATTTTAACTAATTTTTTTTAATAAAAATTTTTTTTTTTTTAATTTTATTTCCCCTCGCTTCATATATGAATTTATGCATACACATATACACAATTACATACGTTACGGTGTTGGTTTTGATCAATTTTTTTTTTAAATATTAAATTAGGCAAAGGTACTGATCGAAAATAAAGAGAATATAAACAAAATGGCTGAAAAAATCGATACCGATACGAATTCGACTTCGACTGTGAATACAAAAAAATTAGCCGACATATCATCAGAAAAATCGAATAATTCCAATAGGTCTTTCGAGTCCGCGCAATCGACAACGGTAGCAGACACACAAGGCGTACAAGCCGCTAAACAAATACCACCGTCCAAGACCGATATTGAGAAATTAGAACAGCATTTCGAGGGTAAACTTAGTTCGGATATCGATGCAATAAACGAGAAGCTTTACCGTTTAAATAGCATGGTTAAAATGAATAAGGACTTGGAAGCTTTGGCCAAAGAGAACTTAGTCAAGAGTGATATATTCAAAAAGTTAAATATGAAAGAGAAATGGCTAGCCGATAATAATGTGGGCAATGTTAATAATCTGGCGCCAAAATCGAAATTCGAAGATAAATACGAGAAGCTTATGAAGAGAACAAATAGTGTTGAAGAATCGAAAATAGCTGATGCCAATAAAAATGGAGAATCGAATGCTGATGATAGACAACAAGAAAAAACAAATCTCAGTCGAAACAACATCGATAGAAGAAATCCAATAAAGCCAATGATCAATGGAAGCCCAGCGATGAAGAATAAGACTAGCACAAATACAAGTCGTTCGAATAGTTTCAAATCGAATGCTTCAACATCAAGTCCTAAAATGACTGCTAAAGCTAAAACAGATAAAGCCAATAATAATAATAATAATAATAATAATAATAATAAAATGCAAATAGAAAATTTACTCAATAATGTTAAAAAAATTGATTTATCACGCAACGAAGGAAAGACTCAAAATGACGATGAAGAAGACGAAGACGAAGATGAAGACGAAGATATGATGGAAAGAATGACGTCTGATGAGGAGCATGGTAATGGTAATAAACGTTTGACTGAAAAAATGCGAGAAATTCAAGCACAAAGCTTTGCAAATAAAATGGATAGCATTAAATTGCAAGTTCCGGAACCAACGATGCTATCAAAGTCCAGTTCAAATGTCGATCTTTCCAAATATTTTCCCAATCAAAAGCAAGAGAAACCCTGCCCGTCGGCAGCTAATAAAAATCAAAAAACTCTAAAGGACGTTGATCTAGCCAAGTATTTTCCACCAAGTCCACAACCCCAGAGACGCACGTCGGTTGTAACTGTTGCTGATAAATTAAAACAATCCCAAATGGAGAAAGGGAAATCAACATCCCAGAATAAACCTTTATCGGCCAATAGTCCAGTTCAGAAACGTGCACCAGTTAGCAAGGCACATACAATGCCATCTTTCAATGATCATCAATTAGACGGGGCTGCCGACATAACCAAAAAGGCAACACCAATCAAAGTAAAAACCGCGAATGCTGCAGTAACCGCAGCAAAGAAGGGTGGCATTAAGATAATAAAAAAAATTGTTCCCAAAGGTAGCAAAGGAAAGAGATCCATTAAAATGAATAAGAAAAATATCGATGAATCTGATGGCATAATTGATGAGATTCTCGATGCAGACGGTAATCCGGTGCGTTCGCCTAGCTTGGAATATCAACAGCTTTTCAAAGAAGAAAAATCACCAAGCGATGATATATCCGATAAGATTGAACGTATTTTAGAAGAAACTGGCATTGATTTGGGTATACCACGGAAACAGGATAACCGGAAGAAACTTATGAAAACGAAATCTTTAGAAGAGCAAGACCTTTCGGATTCTAGAAAGAATTCCCTTAGCAATTCAAGCAGCAAACAGGGCGATGGTCGCCGTCTAAGTGGCGTACAAAATATACTGAAGCGTTTCGAATCAATGTCGTCGATCAAATCGGATGCAAGTTCGAATAATGCTTTCAAACTCCGACGAATGGAGTCGACGACTAGTAATTTAGATAAATCTCATGAATCTCTTCAATCGCGTGAATCGGATACACTCTCAGATTTAGATAGAACAATGGATTATTTGAAAACGGAATGGCGTAGCGAAGCAACGAACTTCTTGCAAAAGAAGCGCGATACATTCTTTGCACAAAAACGTAAACAAGAAACTTCAGCACCGGCAGAAGAGGAAAAGAATACAATCTATGAAGGTTTACCGATACAATATCGAGAATCTAAAATAGCAAAGTTTTTCGGACTCAATAATAACAAGGCACCAGAAAAATTATTGCAGCGAAAATCCCCAGAGAAAAAAGCAAAAAATCTAAATGAAACTAAAAAGAAATCAAAATCTCCAGTTGCGACCAAGGCGAAGAACAAAAAACCATCATCATCGCCTTGTAAGCCATACAATTCCATGGAAGAGTTGGCAATTTTAAGCGCAATCAAGAAAAGTGAACAAAGTAATAGAAAAGCAAACGTTGAAGTTCAGAAATTGAAAACCGAAAGAGCACCGAATGATGCGGATAAGAGTCGTGTTGAGAATAGTTCTAAGAAAGATGAAGAACGAGCAGAAAATAAAGAGAATATTTTGTCAAAAGAAGGTATTAATTTTGACGAAAAAACTGTTAGAACCCCAACGATTGAAAATTTGGAAAGAACTACGATTGCAACTGCAGAAACACCAACAATCGAAGATGATAAACCAAATTATACGAACGATGATTCCAATACATCAATACAACGCACCGAAGATATAAGAAATCTGCCGAAAACTGGCTGCGATAAATCACTTAGCAATTCCCGACGTGGATCGCAAGCCAGTCTGCAGTCAAGACCTCTTTCGGGCTCATCCCTAAAAGAATATGTTGAGTTGCTTGATAATAATATTGATGGTTCATTGGAAGTTAAAACCCTTGAAGAAAATAATAATAATAATAACAATGATAATAATGATACTGATGCTCTTATTGAACCATTAGAAGATGAATGCGATTCCTTGAGGACAACAATTAGTAAAAGCCCAAGTGATGCATTGGTGACAGTTCAAGCGCGTGGATCGTCTGAAGATGAAAGCATAGAGAAATTGTTTAATCAATTCTCAGATGAAATGCTTGTCGATGTTGAATTCGATTCAAACGATGAACTAATAATAACTCCACGAATAGATCTTGAAAACTCAAAGAATGAGGTCGTACTGAAAATCGATAAGAATTTGAATGAATCAGTAGAATTCGTGGAGAATATTCCACCAGAAAATAAAAACGATATTGAAGCAAAGCCAAAAAATTTACTATAAATACTCAAGATGTAGTGGAACAAAATCAATTTCCCATGAGACCACAGCGTAGACAAAAGAGTGCTTCTTCGTCAAGTGAGCCATCAGTGCCAATAGCGCCACATCGTGTAAAGACCAAACTTAGCAAACTCTGTCCATTGGATATGCCGCCATCAGTTCAAGACGTCTTGGAGCATCTCAATACGAATGATCAAAATAATCCTACTGTCCTAGAGAAATTTCCTCGTACAATCGAAGATAATGAAACGGAACCACCCAAAGGGAAATTGTCTTCAAAATCTCCAATAATGAGTCCTAAGATTGAATATAAACATGTACACGAGCCACAAGATATAGTACCAACAAAACGTGTACAAAAACCGTATCTCGGAGCGAACAGGAATCGCAAGAATCAGATTGCATCAACAACAAATTCTTCACCCATGGCAAGTATCCGTTCTTCATTAACTAGCCTTAAATCTCTAGACTTATTGACGGCAATACCGAAAGCACTATTGAGAAAACAACAATCCGAAGAATCAAATCCATCACAGGCCAGTGAAGCGGCGGATATGAGAAAAGCAATACAAAGTCCTAAGCTCAAAAGTAAAGAGAGATCTTTAGAATGGGATATGGAAAAATTACCGAATAGCCCAATGCCAAGAAAACGATTCGTACACCCGGAACGACAAGGGCCTATTGTAGAAACAAAATTACATGAGAAGTCTCCAACAAGTTCCATAAAACTTTTAAATGAAATACTTCATCAGGATAGTGATTCTGATGAAACGAATTTACGAAAACAGCTCTTAGAAAGGGACAAAGCCTATGAGAAATTGGAGAAACCACCAATCGACTTACGAGACCCATCACGTGATAGAAGTCTATCTAGAAAAGATCCAACACCGATGATGATTGCAAGCCAAACACCATTTATATCACGCGCCAACACTCAAGAGAAAAGTGTTCCACCAAACACTGGTGCCGAAACACCACCAAATCGTGGTGGTACACCACCAATGTTTAAAAAACTCGTTATTCCGCCAAGCGAGCCAACATCGGCATCAATAACACCGCAAACTACATCACGGCGTAGCTCTTTTGCATTTATCGAACTAATGGAAAACGGTGAACCAGTCGAGGTGCCAATGCCAAAGAAATTGGAATTACCAAAACTCATACCCAAATATGTGCCCGAATACATTGATGAGGATTGTGAAGTTTTCAAGAATAGACCGTGGCCCAATCGAGAACTGGAAACAATTAAAAGTGAAAGCAGCAGTCCCGAACCGAGCGATTCAAAGAGTATTTCAAGAACCATGTCACCCGTTCCCGAAGTATTCAAGAATCGTAAATGGCCCGACGGAAAAACGAAATTTATCGACGACAGCAATCCCGGCTCGAAATCCTATTGCGATCTGAGTAGATTATCACCCGAGCATCATCATCACTACGATACAAGTACAAGGAAAGGACATAATTCAATGCAATCCTTGAATATGCTAGCAGCAGCAGCACCAACGAAATCCTCACGTTCAAGTGCTGATACTGAAATGCTATCGCACATAAGCTCCCTAGGTGGTAGTGTTGATTCTAGTCCATTACAACTACGTCCTGTATTACAAGCAAGTCCTCGCGCACCACAACCAACCGAGGAATTGGACGCCAGTACACGTATGCTTCTCAATCGCAGCAAACGTTTGCACAGTCGAAATAGGGACTTTGTCAATGAACGTGCCGTCGAACGGAATCCCTATATGCGTGGTGTAATCGCTGATGAATGCGATGATGGGCAAACAACCACCTTCGCTGACGATGAACTAGATGATTACAGGCCAAGGCATTATAGCCGGTCAAATAATGCCGCAGCACGTTTTCCAATTTCGAATGTGCTGGGAAAAAGTCGCAACAGCAGTGCTTCGTCCTATCGCGACTACGCGAGCCCACCACGTTTGTCTTCTTATAGTTCTCATAACAACAATTACGGTGGCAGCGGCGGAAGACGTAACTTTTACGGGGCATCACTACCTATTGGATCGTCACTCATATATCAAAATACGCCGCCGACCAGAACTTACGGCTTAACTACTACTCCTACCACTTACGATCGTTATAAGGACTACACACGCAGGAGTCCGTCGGAAACTCCAATGGATTTAAGGAGTCGAAGTTACTTAAACAAAGACTCGTGCGTTATTGTCTAATTTTAAATTTCTAAAAAAAAAAAAAAAAAAAAAAATTCAAATTAATTTTTTCCAAAAATTTAATTCTCTTTTTAATCACCACATCTTAAAATTCAACGAATGATGCCTCCATATTCGTTCGCACACAAACAAAGTTTAGACATCACTTCAATTATCTATTCTATTAAAGTACAAAACAAAATAAAATCTCTAAACTAATCAATATCAAAACACACAAAGAACATTAACTCTTAAGTCGAGACTTATATAAAAAAAAAAAAACAAAATAAAAAACCAAAAAAAAATACAATAAAACCAACACTCACACGTTTCCATATCCGAAATCCGCTTTGAAGTAAAAAAAAAAAAAAAACGCCAAATGCACATTCGACAAACCAACAACAAAAAACAAGCAAGCTCACTTAGGTTCTGCTGTGATACAAGGTACAAGATCTCTCTGTCTCTCTCCTCTGAAGCTCTCTTGCAAATTGAGTCACTCAAAAAGAAAAAGAAAAAACTCAAACAACAACTGTTTGAGTGATTTGCGGCAATGCCCTAGCGAGGATTGAATTCAATACAAAATAATATCAAAATTACTTCAATCACACATTCAACCATTGGGTACGATCATTTAAGGTAAAATTTTAATAAAAAAAAAGCTTCTGTTGTGCGCTCCTGTAAACAAGAACGACTACTAAAACGTAATATCGTCCTGCTAAAGAAATTGTTAACCAAAAGGAAATGAAAATTTGAGCGTTTTTATGCCTCGTGTTTCAATGTTTATTATCGCTAACCCTTAACCCCATTATAAGTTCTTTGTTTTTTATGATGTTTAAATGATAATTTATACTTTGTGTTTTTTTTTTTTTTTTTTAATTGTTAATTTCCGAATTAGGCGCGATTCTGTAACCATTTACGTATTGAATGCTTTCAGCCATGCATTTCCAGATCGTACCTTGAAGTGGCTGCTCTTGTGCGCTTTAAAATCCTTGACTTTTAACCCTTTGCATGACGTTTTAATTGAATTTAATTCAATTTTTTTTTTTTTTTTTATTAATTTTTTTCGCCGTTCAGAATTTTTTTTTTATAAATTAGGTTTTGCTTTCTACACTTTTGTTTTGAGTGAGAAAATATTTAAGTACTTAAACATATATAAATAAGGAAAAATGATAAAAATTGGTGGGAAAAAAAAAACTTTGTAATGGACATATTCTTTCAGGTTCAAAGCGAATCGGAATCAACATCACCGGATGAAGTTGAGCTCAATTCGGCAACAGAAATATCTACCGACTCAGAATTCGATCATGATGAAATGATACGTGAAACCCCAAAGATTTTTGTCGATGATACACACATAAGGAAACCAACAAAAGTACAGGTAAATAGGGACCAAGAGGTGCCAAAAAGCCCAAATAATAATATAAAGATGGTCAAATAAAAACTACTAACAATAAAGCGGGAATCCAATAGCGCAGGAGCTGCAGAAAATTTTATGCTGCAGGAGGTGCAGGAAAAATGCTATTTCCAATGATGCGTGTGCATAAGCATGCCATTGTTGCGATTTTGGATCTGAACTTGACTCAGTACATTTTTAGCTACTCTTGTACTCGTCTTATTTTCTATGAACGGAATGTAATATTCCCTTTTAATTAACAAATAAATTATATAAATCATAATTATAGACATCGCAGCTTAAAACAAAAGACAATTTTTATTGTATATTACTTGATTGAGAAAGAAAATTATGCCCCCGTAGTACCAAGTACCTTAAAAAAAGTACTCAATAGTTTCTACAACACTGTTATATTCATTTTTTCAACTGTTATACTCAGCTGTCATGTAGCTCACGCGCAGGAAATATTCAATTTTTTGAACTCGTGCGTGTGCGTGAGCATGCAGGAAGTTGATTGAACGTGGTTCCATATGTTTTCATGTGTTGAACGTTTGCAGGAATTCACGTTACGCAGCTCCTGCACAATTGGAATTCAGGCTTAAGGCGGGCACACCAATGGTGTATATATGCACAATTTAGTCGACCTTCGTCGAATCGCTGAGGTGGTCATAGTGGCTAAGGTGTTAATTAAAGATACCTGATGATGAACCAGTAAGCTATGTTTGAAAACGGTCGTATCGGCTTTCCTGTGTCACTGCCCGGGCCTAGCAAGGAGAAGATCCAGGCTACTCAGCTCCTTCTTCTTCTCCTCCCTCACCGAGCTATCATCTGTTCGAATAAAAGACATGGCTCGCTTCATAAATGAGTCCAATTGGCTCCACCAAACGGGTAACTAGGGAGGCATGCCTTCCCACCTGACATCACAACGGGCCCACACGCGGCCTAAGTGTGTCCCCTTAAAGAGGGCAGCCACCCTAACCTAACCTAACCTAACCACCATCGGCTTTCCACACTTCTCGGAAATTTATGAAAAATAAGTTTTTTCAATTGCCAAAAATTGCATTTCTCACTATAACTGAAAAATTAGGGACCAAAAAGCCCAAATAATAATTATAAAGTTGAATTTTTTTTTTCAATTGCTGAATTGTTTCCCACTTTAAATATTGCTTTGGAAATTTTTTCAAGGTTAAATCATCTGTTGTTGAAGCGACAATGGGTCAACGTGGTAACTATGTCACATCAAATGCACAAACCAAAGGTGGTGGTAGCTACTTGAAGAAGTATCAAGTAAATCCGCCACAACCTCAATTCAAACCGCTAGTCCAAGTGGATCCAACACTTTTAAGCTCAAACCGTACACCGCTACAAAATCCACGTCCAGGCGACTATTTACTCAATAAAACTGCCAGCACCGAGGGCATTGCATCGAAGAAGAGCTTAGAGTTGAAAAAACGTTATTTATTGGGAGAACAATCGAATGGAAATAAAATACAAAAATCGGGTTCTACATCAGTGCTTGACTCTCGCATACGTACCTTTCAATCGAATATATCGGAATGCCAAAAGTTATTGAATCCTAGCAATGATATAAGTGCAAGCATGCGAACTTTTCTAGATCGTACAAAATTGGGCGAGAATAGCAGCAAGAATAACGATCTAATGCGTTCAGCGACAACCGACGTGCTGAAGGACTTAAAAGTTGAAATAACGATACAGAAAGCCTCGTCAGCTGCTTCAACTGATAATGAAAAGGAAAACGTGTTCGTTAACAGTAAGAATGAGCTAAATAAAGGCATGGAATATTCAGATACAATAAATATAGCTAAACAAAATAAAAAGGATAAAATAAGTACGCCAACACCTACAACACCTACCAATAAGCCCGTCGTTATTGAGACCATCGATCTGATAACACCGGAAAAATGTGCGACCCCAGAAAAGCCAATTGCTATTATTGATCTGACTACACCCGAAAATGAAAAGCAAACAACGTTAGGTGAAAAAGAGGAGAATGCTGATAGTAATAAAATTGCAGACGCAGCATGTGAGTCAACAACGGTGCTCTCAGAGCAACATTCAAAGCCCGATGTTTCAAAAGATGTAAAGCAAAATATTCCTGATATTTTGCATCATTTTGTTGAAAAAGAAACAGTCTACGAGAAACAATTCCAAGAAGAGAGCACAAATCGAACGGGTGAAAGCGATAGATTACTAAACAATTCTGGTGATGAAGAAAAAATGGATTCACCAGAGAAACGTGATTATAATAATGAAAATAATGCTGTACAAATAGAAGTTCCGAATATACCATGGAAGGCACGCAATAAAACTAATGTTTCTTCAGCAACAAATTCCAGTTGGTCTTCAGGTTCATCATCCACAAGCATTGAAGATATTCAGCATTATATTCTGGAATCGACAACAAGTCCTGATACTAATAATACGAATGGGCTATCTGTACCACGTGTAGAAGTACACGATACAACGGGAAACTTAATGCAAATTGATAGTTTAATGATTGTCGATGGAAAATATATCGGCGATCCGGAAGATTTAAAGTTCATGGAAGTTCCCGAAGGTATTATTTTACCAGAAACGGCAGTCGTTAAAACAACAGAAGTCGACGATGAAGCCATTGAAGTAGACATTGAACCAATAACGGCAACACCAGAGCCCGCTGAGCCGACAATCATTGAGACGAAAGAAAAGCGTGAACAGCCACCGCCATTACCATTACAGGGATTACCACCACTGCCGAATACAGGCCCACCCAAATCGAAGCCGCCGCCGCCATCACAATTGAAATTCGATAGCAAAAATGAAAATAAAATTGAAAGTCTCAAGCATTTACCACTCATAGTCGAACAAAATATTGAACAAACGAAAGCCGTAAAGCCAATGACATTAAATTTAAGCAAAATTTCAGCAACCACACAACAAAAACCGAAGCCACAACAAACACCAACAACTGATCATATTCAATCGCCAACAACACCTCTGGTAGATAATGATAAAACACCAACGGCTGATTTACTTTCACATGGATCTGACTCGGAAACGGAACCAACTGGAACTGGTCAAGTTTTTACAGAGACAGAACTATCCGATTGGACTGCCGATGATTGCATTTCGGAAAATTTCATCGATACTGAATTCGTACTTAATTCCAATAAGGGCACAATCAAACGCAATAAGAAAAATAAACGAAAGCCCAACAGCAACGCACCGAAATATCTCTCCTCAGAGGTTATTCATGAAAATACGAAAACAGCACCGGTTGTTGACATCGAGAGCATGTTTAATTCAATCGATTTCGAGGATATTGAATTCATGGACACTGGCTCTGAAGGATCTTGTGCTGAGGCGTATTCAGCAACGAATACTGCATTGCTAAAAAATCGTGGCTATATGGAATTCATAGAGAATTCGAAACCGAAATCAATCAAGTCGACGGAAATCGGTCACAAAGTAGAAACAAAAAATAATGATGTGATTAAAAGAAATGAGAAACTAGGCATTGACTATATCGAACAAGGTGCCTATATAATGAAAAGCGACTCAAATGTTGAAGCAATGCATGATTTATTGAAAACACCGGTGAATGAAGAAACACCAGAGCTATTATTGGAGCGTCGACAATCACAGACACAAAGCTCTTCAATTATGACACAATCGCTAACAGACTCTAGCACACTAAATGATTTGGAAGATGATAGTTTCGGTCTTGGTCTAACGGCGAACTCACAAACGATAACTAGCGTTACATCGAAACC
The DNA here is from genome assembly GCA_020466095.1 of Chlorops oryzae. Taxonomy (NCBI): domain Eukaryota; kingdom Metazoa; phylum Arthropoda; class Insecta; order Diptera; family Chloropidae; genus Chlorops; species Chlorops oryzae. The sequence goes on along the minus strand of CM035807.1, from coordinate 3,702,172 downwards.
AACAACAACACAACAACAACAGCAACTACCGAGGAAAGTGAGGCACTAACCGTGGTAACAAGTCCAATAGATTCATCGTCAGCAAAAATGAGATCTCTGCATAAAGACGTATTATCACAAGAAGATCACAGCAAAGATAATGAAAGTCCAAGCAGTTCTGATAAACAAAATGCTAAAACAACCACGCAATCAACATACTCACCAATGAGTAAAACATCGAGCCGAGAAAAGCTAACAGCAATTTCAAGCACGACCAGTAATAGTTCGTCATTGAGCGGACATCAAAGAAAAATGATGAATACCCCAACTACAGCGGAAGATCAAATCTCATATGAAGAGTATGTGCGTGCATTGCAGCAAAAGGTTGCACAAATAAGTACAGCGGGACTTCGTGACTCATTGGATGCACGAAAACAACGCCGAAAGGGCTCAAAAGGCGATGCTACGAATGCCGCTCAAACTGTGATAGAACAAGCACCAAACAAATCCAAAGCAATTGAAACTTTTAGTAACGATGTATTGAACGATAAACCATCTATAACGTTAGATAATACTGCCGCGGCATTAAATAATAGCACAACACAATTACACAAAGTACCTGAGATTCCAACATTAACGCGCCGACTTGAGGAGATAACCAAGGAGCGCACCAAACAAAAAGATCTTATACACGACTTGGTTATGGATAAATTACAATCGAAAAAACAACTGAACGCGGAGAAGCGTCTTCATCGCAGCAGGCAACGCACTTTGCTCGCTGGTAGCGCCAATGGCGGATACTCGAGTGGTTCTAGCTTAAGTCCAACACCAAAAATCCCTGCTACGGCTATAGTTAATGACGCCAATTGTGCCAATAAAGCTCATTACCATGCTTCAACTGCCGTCGCACAACCAGCACCACCGCCACCACCACCACCACCAACACTGCTGCAGGCTTCCAGTGCAGCGCGGTGTGCTCTTAGCGAGAAAACGCCAACGTATATCGCAGCCTATGACGTAAGCTCCAACGTGGTGCCCACTTACAGCACTGCTGTTTTTAATAGGCAACGACCTTTTAGTGCCCACATAGACTCTAAATTGATTGAGAGTAATAAAATTTACGAATTGAGCAAAACTTCATCATCTACACATGTTCGAATAGGAGCCGAAAAATCGCCTCTTGACACCTATGCTTTTGCCAAACCACCAAAGCCTTTACAATCAAATCTACCGGATCGACTACTCACATCGATATCGACCGAGAATCTTCGAGCTGAGGCACGTGCACGTGCTCGTCTCAAGTCAAATACCGAATTGGGTTTAAGTCCGGAAGATAAAAAACGTTTGCAATGCCATGCCGCCGGATATATTTCAAAGGAAAACAAACAACTACCAACTTGTGTACTTGCTAATCCTGAAACATGCTTGCGTGAGCTGAAAATGAGTGCCTCGAAAAGTGTGAACGACTTGGCGTACGTTTCATGTTTGCGTTCGGACCCTGCTGCGGCCAATGAAAATCCAAACATAAAATCGAATCCGGTAATTGCTGACTTTACATCCGATCCAAATTTGCTGCTTTCATCGATATCATCATCATCAGTGCATCAGTATGATGAGAATACTACACGTCCGAAAACTAAAGCGAATCGCCGTCAAAAAGATCCCGACCGACGCAAAAGCCTTATTCAATCAATTTCTAGCCTTTTCCACAAAGATAAGAAACATAAATCGCCAGAGTGCAATGTTGCTGCTGCTGCTGTTCACTCTGCCCATGCAGAGCGTACAGGTGGTACAACAAGTGGCAGCAATACAAATACACCAGCTTCTGGTAGCGTTGATGGAGTACTCAGTCTGTTTAGGATTTCACCTAAATCCAAGGAGAAGTCGAAGGTAAATACACTTTATGCTTTCCAATTTGAACAAAATATGTAATCCTTATTTAGAGGCCGTTTCCACTATAGCCGCATCTTCCTTTCGCATCTTCAAGATGCGATTTTTTGAGATTGGTGTTTCCACTTGGCATTTCGCATCTTGCATCTTTCATATCAGCTGATTTTTGTTTACAATTGATATTTTTACTAGTGATGCCACGAATATTCGGCCACTATTCGGACGAATATTTTAACTATTATATAGAAATAAGTTATTAAAAAAATCAGTAGTAACTACAAATTAAATTTTTCTCATAACTATGTACATATATGTATATCTCATAGTAATGTGTTACATTTTTTTTCTTGGTTTCCCGCCATTTGTGCTGCTGACAATTCCTGAAATGCTGGTCATTAACATATGTTTCACTAGACATGTGCAGTTAAAATCGATAGATAATCGGAAAAAATCGCATTTTCTTCGCATCTTGTAAAGATGCGGTTCAGGATACAACAACAATTGCATGTAAATTCACACCGCATCTTGTCAAAATTCTGAAAGATGCTAGATGCGGTTATAGTGGAAACAGCCTCTTATAAATTTAATTTTATTAAAGTGTTCATGTGTGTATATATATATATATGTAAATATTTATACTTATATGTAATGTGTACATGAATTAATCTTCTCATTTTGGTTTGGGGTGAAAACTTTAAGACACTCAAGTCGTTTTTCTTTCAATCCCTCAGTAGGGCAGTTTTGGGCACTTTCGTGCCGTACGGGAAACCGCCCTTTTATCACAAATTTGTGTAACGGCTAAAAAAATTAATTTTTTTGGAATTTTTTTTTTACCACCATTTTGAATGAGATTAGGGCAATTCCATGAATACGGTCCCACCGGTGACACGCATTTTTGAGGTTTTAGCTCATGATAATTGAAAAAAAAAGGACGTGATTCTCAAGGATCTAAAATTTTTCAAAATATTTAGCAATCGTTAGGCACTGAAATTACACAATTTTTGCTCAGAATGGCTGTCACGGGTGGGACAGTATCTCGTGGAATTGCCCATTACGTAAAATATTTTGTGAAAATTTCAACTGCCTGCTGAGGGATGGTTTATATACGGGTATCTCATTCTTTTCCCATTCCCAGACGAAGGTAATTCAATTTCCAAATTGATATTTATTTATTTCCCTTTACCAAGATTGGAGGGAAATTTTAATTACTTAATTTAGAAAATTCATTTCCAAGCGTAATGTCGAGTTATTTCAAATTATCCCTCAATCTTGGTAAAGGGAAATAACTCACATCAATTTGGGAATTGAATTAGCTTTCCCCGGGAAAGGGAAAACAATCACAATCACCCGATAAAGAAATGTTTTTTTTTTCAAATTTTGTAATAATTTAATATTATATCCTATTGTACAATATGGTATGTTTCCAATACGTGTCTCTAACTAACAATCATTTTTCATTATTACAGTCTTCCTTCGATATAAGGAATTTTGGTTGTGGTGTAAGCATTAATTTTTTTCAATCTATATTCAAGAAAATTGCAATTTTTCATTCATTTTGCTTAGTAAAAATAAAAAATCGAAATTTTTTACCCATGCTTTTGCAGTAGTAAGCTTAGATTTTGTGTTGGATTTTATCATTTGCCTTTAAAAAAAAAAAACATATCATCAGCTAGAAAAATATATCATTAGTTAGGCAAGACGGCCTTTTATAGTGCCTTTTATTTTAAATGAAATCAAATTAATTACCTGAAAAAATTCAAGATTATTAATTGGTACTGATTTTTTGTTTGGCCAGAATTCTTCATTGAATTGAAATTTTTTATATTTTGTTTCAAAAATAAAAGTTGTCGACGCGGTACGCCTCTCATTAGTTTTTGATTTTAAATTTTATTTTCTAAGTTTATCGAAATAAAGCCCAAAATCCAATATTGCGAGAGCCCGATGCGAGAGTGCGTGACGCAAAACATTTTCGTGACGCATTTCAATCTCCAATGAGAGTTATGCGTCACGCAGATGATAGCATAATTTCGCTTCTAGTAATGCAATATTTGAACCGAGTACCAATATAACGAGTACCGAGTACTCATAAAAATTATACGTTATCACTTGAGTTTTAATTTTAATTCAAAATTTTCAAAATGAACCAAAGCTCGCGAAATATTTTAAAAGCTCTTTTTCACGGAACAGTGAACAGTTTTTGTTTTATTAGTTTAAACGAGTACCCAATAACGAGTACTCAAAAAATAGCTACATCATTAGCCTGTCAAATTGCCTCGCAACGAGAAATATTCAATTTTTCAAATTTTTCTCGCTACAAGGTCTCGCAGTGCGATACATTGGAGCTTGAGCCATATAATTGAATGTTTTGAAATTTTTGTGCGTCTCGTCTTGGGCTCTCGCAATATTGGATTTTGGGCTTAAAAGGTTTTTTTTTTAAATCAAAATTATGTCGTAAACAGCTACTGAGATCGGTGTAAATATACCAATCGTTAATTTCATTGCAGCTTACTTTGGAAATCATGTTTATAAACAAAAAGATTTATATTTCAATAGGGGTATTCACAAGGAAAGTGGAAATCTGTTGGAAATGTCGACGTCGTAATATTTTCGATTTTAATTTGTTATTTTTGAATGAATATGTGAAAACCAATGCATGACAAATTAAAATCAAAAATATTTCGACGTCGACATATTCCGAAAGATTTCCACCTTCCTTGTGAATACCCCTGATGCTCACACATGCACAGTTATTTATTCATTAGTGGGACTCAGGCAGCTTCGCAAATTGTGGGAAATGAGAAACAACTATCAAAATTTATATGAAAATTGACGTTGGGAAAAGTTGCGAAGGCATTTGCGAAGCTGCATGAATACCACTATTGTAATTTTGTTCGCGCTTAAAGCACAAATCATTAGTAATTGCTTCGATTGCTTTCATAACTATTAAAATATCTTCAATTAAAAAAAAAAAAAAACCGTGCACAAATATATTCAATTTCTTCTTATTTTACCTTTACAGACACAATGATCCGTTCAAATTATTTTATTAATTAAATTATAACACTTTTTTTTTATCAATTTTGCTTTGTAAAGTTCGCTTATTTAGGAAAACCAAACAAGAATAAAACTTTATTTTTCGATTTTTTACAAGCATAAGTTATTGTAGCTCAAATATACGATAGTCGGCAACTTTTTGTTATTATAATTATTTTTTTTTTTTAATAAAGTTCTAATAAAAGTATTCAATGTTTACCTGGTGATTTAATAGGGTCCAGTTAGTTATGAGAAGGAAATAATGTCATATTGAAATGCTACTTAGTTTTAGTTATTGGTGCCAATGGCCATGGCCAAAGTGCAATAGTGAATGGTCATATTTATGACCACGAAAAGTTTTTTGACACAGAACGAAATTTTTTTTTCGCTCTAAAAATTACTGAAGTTGTGTGAATTCTCTAGGTTTTAAGGGGGTCTTCTCATTCAAAACCCGTTTTTTGGACCCTTTTTAAAAAAATTCTGATTTGAAAACGCAAAGAATAATTGAAAACTTTTTTTATTTATTGTATTACAAAAGGTTCAAAGTAAATAAAAAAAATTTTTTTGCCTCGCTACGTGGGCTGTTCAAAAAGTAATGAGACTTCAAAGTTGGTGGTGAAAAAAAAGGTGCCGTCACGGCGGCCACGATTCCGGGTCTCCGGAGCGTCCGAAATGGAAAAAAAAAACGGGTTATAATCAGTATAGATGTAATTCTCGGGTGAACCTCAAGCTTAATTTTGTGATTTTTTTGACAAAATGGCGGCCATTCTAAAAAAAATTTCAATTTCGGGCTTTTTTTTTTGTAGTTTAGTGTAAAAAAAAAAATAGTAAAAAATTTTTTAAATTATGGTCGAGGTTCACCCGAGAATGGTGACAATTCTGCGTCGATTCCACTTTGTTTCATGAAAATCGGTTCAGTTGAACTGGAGATATCATGGCCGCCAGTTCGAAAAACGTGGTTTCGAGATAAACGCGTTTAAAGTTTGAAGCAACGCAAAAATTACTCGTTTTAGCGCAGATCTTGCTCGACAAAGAAGGCTATATCCTCTAAACTATTTCGAATTTCAAAAAATCCTTTTAGGGGCATATTCACAACTACCCAAGCTATAAATAAATGAAAAAAAAAGTCGAAAAAAAAAGTTGCTCAATGTTCGATTTTTTATGATTTTAAATCAAATGAAGTACAGAAAAGACCAAAAGCTTTCGATAGTCACATCGCTCTTTATATTGTTTGACATCAATATTCCATTTTCTCATTTATCAATTTACAAACATGAAAGTTTCGACTTCCGAGTAAACTTTTTGATCAGGTTAGATTATAAAAATGTCCAGTTTTAAGAAAATTTTCCCTATGAACGCCTCAAATTCCTAAAAACAGGTTTTCTTACGGCACACCTGCGAGTTTCATGGGCACAAAGATAATATGATAATTTAAGGGGACCTTCTGGTCTAGAGCACGAAAATTTAGGGTATTTTCATGATTTTTTTTTGGTATTAAGCCAAATAAAAAACGATTTTCTAAGTATGCAGGCTTATTATATTCTTTATTGACAAAAAATAAAAAAATGTTGTAATTTTTTTTTTTTTTTTGGTATTTTAAAAATGGCGTTGAAGTGGACCCTCTTTGAAAAAGTACCTCCGTGGTGTGAAAGATTTTGGCAGTTCTGGTAATCGAAAAAAAAAAAACAAAAATATGTTATTAATCAGAATGAATGCGGCTATGGCAGGAACTAGAATAAAAAAAAATTTTTTTTAATTGACAAAATGGCGCAATTTTTTATTTCAACCATCAAAAACTCCCCTTTTTTTTGACCATTTTTTTGATGAAAAAATATGAAGTTCTTGAAATAAAAATTCGATTCTAGTTCGGGCCATAGCCATTGATGTTATGAATAATATATAAAAATTCCAGACAAATCGGTTCGATGGTTTTTTTGTTTTCATTCACACCAGGTCAAAAAAAGTAGTTTTGAGATAAACGCGTTCAAAGTTGCTTTGATCAAGCGCGCTGCCTGCTGTCTCCACTTCTAAAAAGGCTGTAGCAAAACAAATATTGTCAATATCTTCACGAAACTTTGCCAGCATATTCTTAAAAGTCTATTCTTCCGAAATATATAAAAAAAAAAAATCAATTTTCAAAAAATTCTAGACCAGAAGGTCCCCTTAAAGGTGTGATCTATTCAGTTTTATGTATTAATTTAAATTTAGAAACTTGAATTTATTAAAATATAAAATATCTATGCTTTTTCTTCGCTTTATATAACCTTCTTTAATATAATTTTCTTTTAAATTCATGGAATGGTTCTCTATTTTTTTTTTACTGTTTTTATTTATCTATTTATTTTTGGAGTTACGGAGCATGGCTAAGAACTTTTAATTTCATTTCAAAAGGTGTCTAAGTTACTTTTAAAAAAAAAATCCAATATGTTTATAAATAACGAAATTTCTAATTATGCTCTCATTGGGTCTGCTATGATTCCTGCTGCTGTTTTATACACCCTTCATATAACACTTTAATAAAAAATATTTAAAAAAAAAACATTCATATACACAAAACACTAAACCAAACTCTTCAACATAATACAAAACCAAAAAAAAAAAAAAAAAATTAATTAGGACAAAGACGGCAGTTCAATTAATTCAGCATCAAGAAAAACACAACACGAACGCAGCAGCTCACAGGATTGTATGTTAGATACACCATCAAAACAAAACAACAAGAAACAAACAATAACTTCACCAACAACAACAACAACAAAAACAACTGCTTCATCAAGAACACCAGCAGCGTTCTCATCGTCAAGTCCGCAGCTTTATATACATAGACCAAGCTACATGAATATCGTCAACGATGAGCAAACACCGCCGCCAATTCCACCATTACCAATCAATTACCAAAGATCCGATGGTTTGTCATTGCACTTTTTTACCAATATGTTAATTGTTATTTGTTTATTTATTTTTGTTAATCAGAAAGAAAGCTCAAAGGATGTATTAAATTTTAAAAATATTCATAATACCTAGGGGTATTCACAAGGCGTCGGAAAATTGTAAAGTCGGAAAATCGGAAAATTTTATCTGCTTAAAAAGTTGTGCAAGATACAAAAAAAGTTTAAAAAAAATTTTTAAGAAGTCGCAATTTTCCGATTTTCCGACTTTCCAACGTTTTTAACACGCCTTTGTGAATACCCCTCTATATCTATCGCAAAGTTAAATGTATCGAAATAGATATAATTTTGTAAGAATGAGCTTTCTTTTTGGCAAATTTTTAATCCACTTCATGAATCTAAATTTTGCAATTCATTAAAAGAAAAAAATATTTTAAATATTTCTGTATTTATATTGAAAATAATTCAGGGGTATTCACACATTAATTGCAGCGACTTAGTGGTTTTCAATTGCAAATTAAAAAAAAACAAAATCTATTCGTTTAGATTATTCCATGATAGAAGGAAACAAGATAGCGCCACTTCAGTACCGCTATTTTGAGTATCTCTCTCTGAGAGCCGAAAATTGAGTTTGTGACGTCACTGAGCTAGAAATTGTTGTTGTTTCCCATGCTATTCAAAAAAGTAAAAAGCCTGTTTAACATGGAAAACAACAACAACGAATCGCGATTTTGAGTTTGTGACGTTTCCTCTCTCAAGTGGCGCTATCTTGTTTTCTTGTATCATGGATTATTCTGCAGAAAAGAAAATATTCAATGCTAAACCCAGGTATTATTAATTGACAAATTGCAAAACTATCAAGTCTGCTGTGAATACCCTTTTTTTTATAAATAAATATATTAGCGGTATTCAAGCAAGTGTGCATATTTTGCCTCCTCGGAAAGTTTCCACAGTGGTGAGTTTCTTTTCCAACCGAAATTGTTTCCACAGCTGTGGAAACTATGCACACCGGATTCAGTGTGCAGACCTGCGCTATGTTGTGTGGAAATGAATGTTAAGGCAACCATTTCCATACAAAAAAATATTCAAAGTAACCACGTATTTAAAAATGAAACTATAATATTTTCAAATTAGCTGTTAGTGTGCCTACTTTACACACCTTACCTTGCACCCGGGGTCGGTCATGCTAAAGTCGGAACTTTTCTGATGAAAAATTTGCACACTCGAATTTCCAAAGCTGCTTGAATGCCCCTATTAAATGCTTTCTAAAAAGAAAGTTTATGTTTTTGAATTAAGAAGGTGAGTTATTTTTTGACTGAATGGCATTTAATTTAACTTAATTGTTGATTAGATAAAAAATGAAAATGATTTAAGGGCTCTAGGGAGCCAAAGTTAAGTAACATTCAGTCAAGAATAACTGAGTATTAAATTTCAACACATAAACTTTATATGCACTGTTGAAAGTCGTTAACGAAAAGGCTTCAATCAATGGACATTAAATAGAAATTCATTTATTTTTATTTTTAAACAAAATTAGACGAGAGCTACGCTACCGAAACACGCGAGCAGAAGAAGCAGCGTGCAATATCAAAGGCTGTACGACAAGCTGAGCTCAAGCGACTAAGAATCGCTCAGGAGATTCAGCGTGAACAAGAAGAAATCGAAGTGCAATTGAAAGAGCTTGAAGCGCGTGGAGTTTTGATCGAAAAGGCTTTACGGGGCGAGGACCAAAATTTGGATGGGTAATTATACAGCAAATTCATATTTAACAGAGCAACATTAAGGGGGTCTTCTCATTGAAAACCCGTTTTTTTGGACCCTTTTTAAAAAAATTCTTATTTGAAAACGCAAAGAATAATTGAAAACTTTTTTTATTTATTGTATTACAAAAGGTTCAAAGTAAATAAAAAAATTTTTTTTGCCTCGATACGTGGGCTGTTCAAAAAGTAATGAGACTTCAAAGTTGGTGGTGAAAAAAAAGGTGCCGTCACGGCGGCCACGATTCCGGGTCTCCGGAGCGTCCGAAATGGAAAAAAAAAACGGGGTTATAATCAGTATAGATGTAATTCTCGGGTGAACCTCAAGCTTAATTTTGTGATTTTTTTTGACAAAATGGCGGCCATTCAAAAAAAAATTTCAATTTCGGGCTTTTTTTTTGTAGTTTAGTGTAAAAAAAAAAATAGTAAAAAATTTTTTAAAATTATGGTCGAGGTTCACCCGAGAATGGTGACAATTCTGCGTCGATTCCACTTTGTTTCATGAAAATCGGTTCAGTTGAACTGGAGATATCATGGCCGCCAGTTCGAAAAACGTGGTTTCGAGATAAACGCGTTTAAAGTTTGAAGCAACGCAAAAATTACTCGTTTTAGCGCAGATCTTGCTCGACAAAGAAGGCTATATCCTCTAAACTATTTCGAATTTCAAAAAATCCTTTTAGGGGCATATTCACAACTACCCAAGCTATAAATAAATGCAAAAAAAAAAAAATCGAAAAAAAAAGTTGCTCAATGAGAAGACCCCCTTAAATGAAAAAAAAATTAATAAAAAAAATTTTTTTTTGCAGTGCTGAACTAACTCACAATTTAGGAAATAGCGATGAAAAATTACTTAAGGAATTACTCGATATATGGCGTAATATAACACAATTGAAGTAATTTGAAGCCATTTACTTATGTTGAATGAAATTTAATGTAAGGCGATATATTCTTCTAGAAAACGAGATGAGGAACTAAGCATTAGGCAAAAGGAATTACAATTGGAACATCGACATGCACAACTAAAAGAGGAACTCAACTTAAGGCTTTCATGTAACAGTAAGTACTAACAGGTTGGCTGATAAGTCCCCGGTCTAACAAAGAAAAACACATTTTTTTGTCAAAATTCGTTTTTATTATTCAACATAGTTCCCTTCAAGAGCGATACAACGATTATAACGACCTTCCAATTTTTTGATACCATTTTGGTAGTACTCCTTCGGTTTTGCCTCAAAATAGGCCTCAGTTTCGGCGATCACCTCTTCATTGCAGCCAAATTTTTTCCCTGCGAGCATCCTTTTGAGGTCTGAGAACAAGAAAAAGTCGCTGGGGGCCAGATCTGGAGAATACGGTGGGTGGGGAAGCAATTCGAAGCCTAATTCATGAATTTTTGCCATCGTTCTCAATGACTTGTGGCACGGTGCGTTGTCTTGGTGGAACAACACTTTTTTCTTCTTCATATGGGGCCGTTTTGCCGCGATTTCGACCTTCAAACGCTCCAATAACGACATATAATAGTCACTGTTGATGGTTTTTCCCTTCTCAAGATAATCGATAAAAATTATTCCATGCCCATCCCAAAAAACAGAGGCCATTACTTTGCCAGCGGACTTTTGAGTCTTTCCACGCTTCGGAGACGGTTCACCGATCGCTGTCCACTCAGCCGACTGTCGATTGGACTCAGGAGTGTAGTGATAGAGCCATGTTTCATCCATTGTCACATATCGACGCAAAAACTCGGGTGTATTGCGAGTTAACAGCTGCAAACACCGCTCAGAATCATCAACACGTTGTTGTTTTTGGTCAAATGTGAGCTCGCGCGGCACCCATTTTGCACAGAGCTTTTTCATATCCAAATATTGATGAATGATATGACCAACACGTTCCTTTGATATCTTTAAGGCCTCTGCTATCTCGATCAACTTCATTTTACGGTCATTCAAAATCATTTTGTGAATTTTTTTGATGTTTTCGTCGGTAACCACCTCTTTCGGGCGTCCACTGCGTTCACCGTCCTCCGTGCTCATTTCACCACGCTTGAATTTTGCATACCAATCAATTATTGTTGATTTTCCTGGGGCAGAGTCCGGAAACTCATTATCAAGCCAAGTTTTTGCTTCCACTGTATTTTTTCCCTTCAGAAAACAGTATTTTATCAAAACACGAAATTCCTTTTTTTCCATTTTTTTCACAATAACAAAAGTTGCTTCACAAAAGACGCTCTATCTCACAAACTAATTGACTTACAGACGTCAAATTTTGACACGAATCATTTGAAGGTTGCCACTATATAAAAATAATATGCATTTAATACTAGCGACGCCATCTATGTGTCAGACCGGGGACTTATCAGCCAACCTGTTATTATGTTTAATAGTTACAAATAATAACAATAGCAATCGTCCGTCTAACAATTACACAAAAAACTGTTATATGTATTATTTTTTTTTTTTTTTTTTTTTACAAAAGAACTTGATAAAAGTTCAGCCGACGTAGCGGCCGAAGGTGCTATACTAAATGAAATGCTTGAAATTGTTGCAAAGCGTGCTGCATTGAGGCCAACAGCATCGAATGGTGACTTGACACAGTCATCAACAAATTACTTGCCAACGACATCAAATTCAGAAGCACTTTATGTTAAGGAGGGGACAACGGTCGAGGGGATAAATTTAAGCACACGACAAGCACAACCGCAACCGCAAGAACATGACGAATCGAATGTAAGTTAAGATGTCCACGAAAATCTCAGAAAATGTGAAAAATTCTCAATTATTGTCACATTATAGATATGAAGCTCTCTTTTGCAACGCAATTGCCGCTAAATAATTTCACTCGAATTATTAAACTACAAAATACAATAACGTATTGGGCACTTAATTGAAAAGCGATGGAAATGGTTTTTTCACGAAACTTCATAAAGTGGATACAAAGCAATTAGAATTAAAAAACAAACAAAAAAAGAAAAGGAAATGAAAGCTACGCTTGGAATAACCTATTTACTTTAGAACAAAAATTAAGTCAGCAAAAAGTTAAGCAGTGAAAACAATTAAAATGCTAAGAGCGAACAATTTTAACAATCGTTTTTATGTGTTCTCAAATCAAGTCACATAATGCCATTTAATTGTAATTATTATTACATATATTACTTATATACTTATTCTATTTCAAAAAGTCGTAAGGAAAGTTAAACCTCTCAAAATGTGAGTTTTCTAGTTGATATTTTTTTTTCTTTTGCTCCGCATGGATTTTTGTTTCAGAGGACTGTGAATGTGAAGAAAAGCACATCGCATAGAAATGATTATAAAGTTATTTCTTATGTGGAACGTAAAAGATATTTGGGTCTTTCGTCTGCGACGCTTCACAGTCCCCAAATCATATACGTTTTTTGTTGCCTCCATATTTAACTTACACACCCCATAAATAATTATTTATGCGAACTTATTTTAATATTAAAACGAATTTTTGTAAGAAAATCGAAATAAATGTAAAAAACTATAGAGTTTTGAAAAGCAAAGTTTTCGAAATTATTTCACCAAAATAAACATACAGGGTGTCCCGGGAAAAAGTGTACAAAATGAAACCCTCGATAGGTCGATGCAATACGAGTAGTTTTTGCTTCTACAGCAACTGCGTAGGAGGTACCGTTTACGAGCTGTAGCGCTTCATAAAATATCTGTTTTTCTATGGAATTTTGAATATAACTTCATTTTGAACGAAAAAAATTTTTTTTAAATGAAATTATACTCAAAGACGCAGAAAAGTGGTTAGGGAAATCTTTATGGGAACAAGTTTTTGTTTTTAGAAGATTTCAAAATTAATTTTTAGGGATTTTAGCCTTTTTTTAAGCTATTCAGGGAAATATTCCCCTAAAAAACAAACTGGCAACAGTGAATCGTTGTGTCTAAATTGAGAACAGTAAAACGAAAGAAAATCGGCCAATAATTGGCGTGTCTGAAAAATCTCAACGATAGAAATGAAATGAGTGGCAACGCTGATAATGTAATGTGTGGTAGAGCTGGCAAACCATTGATAGTCGGCCCCATCGATGGTTTCGATAGTGATAGCCTAATACGCGATTTACACTTTAAGACATTTCGATATTACACAATTTCACTAAAAATACTTCGATTTTCATTCATTTTTGCTCAGATTTTTTTTTTAGCAATTTTCCCAAATTCAAACTCTGAATAGTTGAGTTATTCGAAATCTTTTTAGGGCAAAATATCCGACTTCTCGTCGCGAAGAGTTAGTATTATTAATAATATATAATATGGATATTCATTCAAACCCTCGAAGGAGTGAACTTTGAGAACTTCTTTGCGTTAACTGTCAAAACACATGGAAGCTTTGCTAAACTAAAGTTCACTGTTCAGTTGAATGAATACATTTATTCAAGAAAGTAAACACATGATAGTTCACGTTGACAATGACAAGTCATATTCACATCATATTAAGTTGAAACTTATTAGCAATAGAAAAGCAAATTTTTGTTTGCTAAATATATAGTCTCAACTACTTCGATCTTTGTGAAAACGAATTTGATAAGTGCACATATTAGCCAACACAGTTACTTTGCTATGACAGCTATTATGTAATAAAATGGATATATGAGCAAATTATTTTTTCATGCTAAACTCACTTCGATAGTCTTAACGATCAAATTAGAAGACACATCTGTATTGGAAGTACATGTCATTATAGATATGTATCATGTCCCGCGTTATCTCTCATATGCACAGTGCATATAATTAGGTTACATTGCGCAGAATTAGCATGCATCGTGATATGATGCTGTTATGTGCTGAACTCCTTCGATCTGCTTAGAAATTTAAAATTTTCATAATTGATAATGTAATTTTCGAACATGGATCCAAACGCGGTAGCTGAGTGCGATCAAAGAATATATGTTAAATTCAAAATTGAGTAGCAATGGATTCAACACCGCTGGATAAAATTAACATTGCAGAGAGCAAATAAGATGTGCATTCATACATATAAATGCTATTTTTCCATCGCATACATCCTGGAGGACATGTCATCGGTGAAATCACTGTCCCACTCCTGTACAAATGTCATGCTAGGCGTCCTATGAATTGTCACGCATGCCAGGGTGACATTTCCCGCTGGGTCAATGCAGTTCAATGACTTACACTTTAAGATATTTCTATGAAGATTGGGACATAAGGGAAAGAGCGGCTATTGCTATGGCTATTTATTTTGAAATTTTATAAATATATAAATTGTTAAGTGTATTGTTTAAATGCATCCATGTGATCAATCCAGGCTAACGATGTCGTCATCTTGAATATCATCTTTGGGTTCCATTCTGGGTGGCCTCTCGAATCTCTTTTCCTCCAATTGCTTTTTTATAAGACTTGCACGATTAACAGAGATCTCGGCGCATCTGCACATGCGCTCCTCCAAGTGGAATACTTCGTCGCGATGGTGCTTTAAATTTCCCAGAACATGCTCCAATTGTGTACAAGTTTGGAAAAACGTAGCCAATTCCGGTATATCACCAAATTCGCCAGTATGCTTACTGAACTTTTCACCAACTTTATTGGTATATTCATTCAAACGATTTTCTTTGAAGCCCTCTTCAACAACTTTTTTCAACTCATCGCTTCTGTTTTGGCCAAGAATTTCAGATTTCTTACTCAGATTGAGATCTCTGATGCGCTTTTGGAGATTCATAAAATTAATCGACTCGAACTTTTCGCTAATGCTCTGGAATGCGGTGTAGCTTTCTTGTAATTCCAATTGCATTTTTTGAATATCTGCATCGAGGTTCTTAGTTCTAGGACTACTTAAATATTCCGTTTGGATTGCCATTTTACTATCAAGTGATAATCTAGAGCCGTTCTGTGTGACGAATTCGCCTTTCTTCCGACTGTCGTCAGAATCCAATTTCATTCCGGCTCTCATACGTGCAGCTTGATTGGTGTTAACTTCATGCTTAGTGTTTGGGCTACCCAATTCGCCTTGTTTGGGTATTGCGCCTGTCGCCTGTGATGTTGTTGGACTTGGTATATCCTCTATGGTCTTATTTGATTTTCCTTGATTTTTTTGTTCATCATTATTGGCATCTTTTTTGATATTTTGTTTCACCGAAACAACTTTTTTACCTTTTGTGCTGTTTGATGTCGATTTTGGGCTTTTAATAGCCTCTTTAGCTTTATTCAATGTGTTTTGAACTCTGAGAAAACCTGTCTTGGTCTTGGTCTCGCCCTTGCCCACTAAAATGTCCTGTTTAGGTTTTGGACTTATTTTTGTGTTCTTGGACTTTTTTCTTCATCTTTGAGCAGGACTTGTTTTGACTTCATTTTTGCTGTTTTGATTCATCGAAATCTCCTCTTTCAGATTTGGATTCATCTCATTAGCTGTATTCTGCTTTTCCTTGGTCTACAAGAGCACAAGTTTCCTCTTGTTGTTTAGCCTTTCCATAGATGGCTGGTGACTCATTATCTTGATTGCGCATTTTAGATCCAAAAGTTTTTGCTTGATCTTTCAGCACCTTGGATTGCGTTTTATTTTCTGCTGAGTTTAACTTTTTCTCGCTGTAAAAATGATTAATTTTTAATTTTTATAAGGAATTTTTGTCTGAATTCCAATGGCTAAGCAAATATTCAAACGAATTCCTCCCCATCAATGGAAATCAGACGCTATTTCAATTTAATCTCTCGCATTAAATGCCACCTACCCATTCTCAACAATAGTATTTAGCTCCTTCCGAATGATTTCAAACAATGCATCAGTGCTATTGGGATCCATGGTGACTTAATGTTGTAAATATATATTTTTATATTTCTTATTTTTTGAATATAAATTTGATAGAATTGAATTTCGAATCGGGCCTAGTGGAGATATTTAATATATTGCGAAAAATTGAAGTATTTCATTGTTTAGTTTCTATGGGAACAACGAAGAAAATCCAATGACTACTCAAAAGAACTTAATTTTCTTCCAGTTGAGGACTTTAGGTATAATTAAGTATATTAACTCCCCCTTTCAATTTTGCCCTAACGAAGTGAAAACTTTATTACAGGTTCTGATCTTTCTCGTCAATTGGAAAGATGGCTCGTTGCTGCCGAACTGTCACATGGACCAGCTCGTGCGATTATTGCACCGTAAGTGGCTTCGAAACAAACTTTAAATAATTATTAATTTTCTCTATTTTTACCGAAGACACGCAGGTTACACGTATTGTGGAGCATGTGGGGCGTTCGCTTATCGTCAAGTTAGTCCTGCTGTTGTGTAAGTGAGAATCATTCTATTTAGTTCATACCGATATTATTTAGAATTTCTATATTCTTTCTCACGGAACCTATGGGCATATGGCCTAGTGTCTTCCAAGCCGAAATCCATGCAATAAATATATGCGTAAGATCCATAATCAGCAAAAACCCCGTAGGCCAAAGGATTGTCATATTTTCTGACAGTCAGGCCTCTATTAAAGCCCTATCATCTTGGGCTTTTAAGTCAAAGCAAGTCCTCGAATGCTTTGGACTACTTCAGAAACTAGCGACACGCAATAAAGTTGATTTATTTTGGGTCCCTGGTCACACGGGGATTGATGGTAATGAGCTAGCTGATAGTCTAGCAAGAAAGGCATCAAACACCCCTTTTATCGGTCCTCAGCCTTTTTGTGGGTTGAACTGGGCGGGTATCAGAGAAAAAATCAGAGAGAAAGAAAATCTCCTTCGCCTTGTGTACTGGGCCGACTTTCCCGGACTGAGGCAGAGTAAATTGCTTATAAAACCTTAATCTTACTCCAATATTCTTAAGCTTTCAAAAGATAGCATAAGATTGCTTACGGGTTTTCTTACTGGCCATTCTGGGCTTAAGTATCACCTGCACAAACTTCGCCTTTCCAATAATTCGGATAATGCAGATTATGCCTCGAAGACGAAGAAACAACTTTGCACATTCTTTGTGAATGTCCTGCCTTAATACATCACAGAAGAAATGTATTCCATTCGGAATTTCTGTCATTAGGACAAATTAGGAGTTCTTCTCCAGAGGTGATTCTGGACTTTATTAGGAGAGCTATGAGGGGCTTTTCATAAAAATAGTGAATCTTGGCACAATAGGTCATCTGGGCCGCAGTGCCAGCCTTTGGGCAGATTCACGCTCCATATCATTATTATTATTAATATTCTTTCTCACAGCAAACGTATATTCATTTTGGGCCCATCACATCATGTACGCCTTCGTGGTTGTGCTCTATCGGTGGCAAAGAAATGTAAAACTCCCATCTATGATCTCAACGTTGATACTGAAAGTTAGTAAAGATTACGCTATTAAAAAAAAAAAAAAATAATAATACTGAAAACTTTTTCGTATCCTTAAAGTCAATGCCGAATTGGAAAAGACTGGTCACTTCTCGTGGATGAATATGAAGACCGACGAAGACGAGCATAGTATTGAAATGCATTTGCCTTATATTGCAAAAGTCATGGAAGAGTGAGCACAAAAAAAAAAAAAAAAAATTTACCTTTTTATGCCGATATTAATATGAGTTCGCTACTATTTCAGCTTTAAAGAACAATTCACAATTGTGCCAATTTTAGTTGGTTCTATTAGTCCGGAACAAGAGGCTTTATACGGCAGTCTTTTAGCAGACTATCTAACGGATCCTCAAAATCTTTTTGTGATATCATCAGATTTTTGTCATTGGGGATCTCGTTTCAGTTATACATATTACGAACGTTCATGTGGACCAATTTATAAGTCTATAGAGAAGTTAGATAAACAGGTATGAACTATAAAAATAACAGTTTTAAGAAAATTTCTCTTAAATTCTTATTTCTTCAAGGGAATGGAAATAATTGAAACTCTTGATCCCGCCGCTTTCACTGATTATCTTCGGAAGTTTAACAACACGATCTGCGGCCGCCATCCGATAGGCGTTATGTTAGGTGCGGTAAAGGTGCTGCAAAGTAAAGGCTATAATATGAGCTTCAAATTCTTGAAATATGCTCAGAGCAGCCAATGCCAAGATATGGATGATTCAAGTGTCAGTTATGCATCTGGGTCTCTTGTATTCGAAATGTGAGACAAATTTCTCTAACACTTATGGGTTGTTTTAAAGCTGACTATTTGATGATGTAAGTCTTAATATTTTTTTTTCATATTTTAAAAACTCAGTTCTCATTTTTCGCATTTTATTTAATAGTTCACATTTTTTTATAACGATTAGCCAATTTTATACAATTCAATGATTTATGTTAGGTAATTATGCAAATATCGCAATAAAGTTCAAAATATCTTTTTTCCTATTGATCTTTAGATGTTGAACAAATTGTATATATAAGGTGTTAGATTGAAATAAAAGAAAATAAATTTTAAATGGAAAAAAATTGCAATAAAGTAATGAAAATAATTTACTTTTATTTATTAATTTTTCAAAAAAAAAAACTTCGCCATGAAAGTTTTTTGCCATTTTCAAAGCATAAACTTGCTACAATCTTAATGGGTAAAAGTGCAAAAATTCGATAGAAGACATCTGCTGTGCCTTTAAAGGTTCAGTATTGGCAATAACAATGAGTTTTAAGAAGTAAATAACACCTTTGATGTAGAAAACAACAACAACTTTAAATAAACTGGCAAAAAAATCCTTTTCGTTTCTCGATAGCTAACTTTTCGATACATAAGATACCAGGGTGCATCGATAATTCTCGTTCACGCCTAACGTCACACGCGTGTGGTTGCCAGCGCTGCCATAAGTAAAGATTTATCTTCAAACCGAAGATTTTTTGAGTAGTTTTTTATTAAAAATCTTCAAAAGAAGATTTTTATTTTTGAAAAATATTGCAGTGCAAAAATCTTCAAAATGAAGATATTTAGTTTTTCAGTATAATTTTATGAAATTAATTCATATCAATTATTTTCTATTTTTTTTTCTAAGTGTAAATTTTTCAAAAATTCCGGAGATGAATTGGAATCTTAAAAATGGCATTTTTTATATATATATATTTTTTTTTTGTTGAAAAAACTGTGTTCTTGTTATAAAAAAGTTGTTGTTTACGTCTTTGTTGTGATACCATGAAGGTTGTATTCATATTATTTTGTGATACATTTGTTAAGGCAATGAAGGTATATTTTTATTTTTGTCAATAAAATCAAGAAAAAAACACTTTTGCTTTTATTTTATTTGAAATTTTAAGTGAAGATTTTTTTAGTTAGGTTTGAGGTCAAGAAGATTTTTCAAAGTCTTAAAACTTCATTTTGAAGATTTTTTGGAACACAATGAAGAATTTTTGGCCTCTTGTCATGGCAACACTGGTGGTTGCACAGTTGCCACAGTTGGTATTTTGGCTTTTTTACAAGAGTAAAATTACTCAATAACCAATTCAAAGCAAACAATTTTTCGGTGTAGGCACTTCGAATAATCATTACTTATATTTAAATGCATAAAATTCAGCTTCAAGATTAAGTGGACTTACTGCACATCACAAATTTTGTGATTTTCATATCTACATAAAATAAATGTTGGCTCGTTCTTAGTCAAATTGGCCCTTTTTTTTGAATTGCGCTGGCGCTTTTATATTGTCAAGTGGCAACCGTGTGTAGTTGAAAGTTCATGAACAAGCGAGCGAATGCTTGAATTACAGCGGGGGAGTTATTGGTTCTTGTTCCAATGAAGTGCCGCAAGTGCTTGATTTATTCATTAATAAGGAACCTTTGTTCAACTCCTTGGAAGTATGCAAAAACCGATTAAGTTGGATTAAAGCAATTAATGCTTTGCTGTCGCACGTAAGTGTGCGTGTGTATGTGTGTGCCTGCCCAGTCGACCAAAATTCGTCAAACTCAAGAAAGTCGTGAATATAGAAAAAAATTATTTGGAAAGCTGGTGATTCTGAAACGAAAGTAGCTGCAACGTAAAGTGGTTGAACTGTAAAACGTTACACCTGCATTAGAATGCAAGTGCAAAACAAAAACAAGTTTTCAATTTCTGAAAGTTTTTGTGAGAAGCTTCGCGAGCAAACGAATTTATTGTTGACTGGGTGATGTTAGTTTTTAGAAACTTTTAAAAATTAGCCTCGACTCGGTAGTCATGCAATTTAACCTAGATTAGAAATGAAGCTTAGTTAATAATTGCTCAATGTAAGCGCATAAATGGATTATGATGCAATTTCCGTCGAATAGTAATGAAGTTTTCTTTATAGATCGAAAGAACGAAATCAATTGACGAATGTTGTTTAATTAATTAACATCAATTGAGCAAAGACGTGGGAGGAAACTGCAAATATTTCAATTCGAAGCCGTCCATTGGAAGGAAAACAAATCGATGCTTAAAGCAACTGCTTACATCAACCTAATCTTTATTTAATTGTCGCAATGGCAATGACAGCGCAGTCTGCGAGCTCTAGCTCAATTTTAGGAGCGAGTCGTGCTGTTAATAGCGCACAAGCTATTTTAAGTTCCGCCCAATTCCGTGAAATCCATAAGAATACGTGGCTTAAACGTCTGACTGCGGAAGGTAAAAAGATCACTGTTGGACCAAAGGTATGAATTGTTTTACACAATACTTGTATATTTGCGTTTTTTTAATCAACTACATATGATTTTTTTTTTTTTCATTTGAAGAAGTCTGAACGAAGTTGGGTGGTTTTCTGTGTGCACGATGACACCGAAGCGATTTTGGAAGGCTATGCAGAGCCGCGTCAAGCAGTATCACATAACCCGGAATGGTTTGTTTCAATGCAGAGTGCTCAACATATATCGCATGCACTTATACCCAATTCAAATGAGTTTGAATTCGTAATCACTTTAAGCAATGAAGTTATTCGTTTTCACGCAATGTCGTGGTAGGTTAATGTACACACACATATTTCCCAGTATATATATATCTAATTATAATTTAATTACAGGGAAATTATGCAGGAATGGGTTGATACTTTACGTTCGAAGCTTCGTGAAATGAAAATACTTTCGCCACGTGAAAATCTCTATACCAAGTTACCTGAAGCTCGGCTTCCCTTACTACCAACACGTGATCCAACTTCACCTTTACCAGCACCTCCACCAGTACCAGCAGCTATAGTACCCGGTGTTGAGCCAGTTGTTGTGCCACAAAGTATGCTACAAACAACAACAACAACAACAACATCAAGTTCAAGTGATTCTATGGCAAGAAGTACAGCGACAACTTCGATAACGACCATGACTACTTCAACTGCCGCAAATAACAGCATAGCAAATACAACTATATCAACCACATCAACAACTCAAACAACACCTTCACATATTCCAGCCATGTCAAATACGCTTACTCAGAATTTGCTCAATATGTTATCAGACCCAATAAGTGCTTATAGTGAACAATTACAAGCTGTAGAATCTAGTAATACATTGCATAATATAGCGAATAGATTAGTTAACGAACAACTTAGCACTTCCCTGAACGATTTGCAATTGGATACAAGAAGTGAAAACGAAACGGGAGATTGCCTCTCACCCTTACTTCGGCCAGAGAATGGCGAATCCTTCTCGGCCAATAACGTGTCTGCTCTTAAGTCCAAACGACATTCGCGGGTAAGTTTAAGAATGAATACAAAAAAAAAAAGCGAATTTAATATGAAAATTCATTCCAGATAATGCTAGGAATATTGACAATGTTATCCAATGTGAACGTCTGATACCAAGGTTAGCATACTGATCATTATACCATCGGTGCACAGTAGGAACAGATTTTTGAGAATCTATTGGGCTTGGGGTTTTTGCCTTTATTTAATCATTCATATAAATTTCATTGAACTCTTGGACTCAATTTTTTTTTTTTTTTACTCTTTAGACCTCAAACATCACGATCTCAATCAGCAGGAGCTGCAGATAAAAGCCGCAACTCACGTCAGTTGGCTGGACCATCTTCATCGTCAGGCGCAACTACCGTTTCGACTGAGTCCACAATAAAAGAAACTTCTAGAAAATCAAGTGAAAAGAATATCACAGCGCTCGAAATTACAACAAATACAATTAGCAACCCAATAAGGCCAAGAACATCTAATACTGCCAAGACCGATCCGAGTGGCTGTGAAGATGATGAATGTACCCATTCGAATATCACAATTATTCAAGTCTCCACTGATAATGGCTCGGAACAAGTTCCAAAACTTCCATTCAAAACGATTCCCAAAACAAATGCAGCTGAAGTTTTTAAATTTCCAGAAACGAACGAAGATGAAATAACGAAACCTTCGACAAGCGCAGCTACTACAAAAACCAAGCATCCTGAATATAGAAGCAACGTACAATTAATACCGTCCAAGAGTAGTGCAAACAGTAGCACGATCAAAGTGCTTGGAGATGTAACCACATCTTCCAGCAATCAGTATCTTAAACCGCTTAAAAATAGCCCTTCTAAACAGCTACAAAAAACATCCACATCCACATCCACATCAACAACAACTACATCCTCAATCCAGACGGAGAGTAATAAAGTCACAACCGTACACGTTAGTGGTGAAACTGGTTCTACCACTTCTGTTTCTATATATGGGACATGCTTCACACCATCCATAGAAGAAGATGCATCATCACAGTCAACACCGAAATTACCCAAGAAAATAATACTCTCCGCGAATACATCGGGTATAACCAACATAACTGTCGATAGTAATGCACCAGCGGTCCATAGTAAGCTTAAAATTAAGAATAAAAATATCGAAAATACTCCGGATGTTTCTGTGCGATGCAATATCGGAAATGTGCACTATGAGAAAGTTTTCCTTTCATCGAGCACACCTATAACATCTGTAAATTCCACTACATCCATTGCTGCATCAACTGCCACGATTACAAACAGTACTACACCACAACGACAACAGTGAATACCTACGTCAGCTCACCAACGGCGAAAATTCTAAACAAGTCCAATGATTGTGTGTCACCTGTTCGTCATAAACATGTGAGTATTCGAAATTATTTAGATTTAATCGCCGAGTTCTATCTACATATATAACCCGATTACTCTTGCTTTAGATTTCAACAAGTACAGAAAGCACAAACAACTCAACATCACCGTCAACAAGCGCTCCCAGTGCACTAAGTAAACGAGTCAATAAGTCTGTACAAACAACATCAGCAGCAGCAGCAGCAGCTACAAGTGCAATAGATATTCTGCCACCAAGATTACCGCAACGAATCGGTGGCAGTCCTGCTCTACAACGTCGGGCCATCGCGTTGCGACCACCAAACATGCTTACGCGCGGTCAAACAGAAGCTGTGATAACAACACGTCCCAGTCGACGTGATTTCTATTTCAATAATGGCGTGCGTGCATCTAAAAATCAAAACTCCTCACATCACATCAATAATAAATCGACGAATAAATCACAGATTGTTCCTGCAAATAATAATGAGAATGGTGACGCAACGCTCCTTACGGAAGCGACAACAACGGCACTTAACACAGCTGCAAATCGAACAATATCGGATGTTATTGAACAACGCAGACGAAGCTCCTCGACATCCGATGCGCGCATTCAACAACAACAACAACAACGAACAACATCGCGCGGTGCAAACAATAATGAATTTGCTGCTGCAGGTAATCGTAATCCGAATTCTGTTCGAATTCAACAACCACCGCAGCCGTTTCGAAGTGTGGAAAATAGTCTGACTGGCGCCGCTGCCGGAATGTCGTCGCCGCCGCCTACTGGTTCTTCCGGTACAAAGCGGATGACCCTGCGCGAGCAGCAAGTTATGCAACTGCGACGAGAAATCATACATCCTGGTGGTGTACGCTTACAATTGAGGCGTAAGGATTGCGTTGGTTCAATTGCTTGGGTTGAAGCCTTTGGCGCGGTTTGGTGCGTTTTTTGAATATCTATTTAATAAATTATATTGTTTTTTAATTAACATTCTATTCCGATTTTTTTAGGGTCGCTGGCTGGAAACAAAAGGAACATCCCGTTTTATATAATGCCTTGCATATTGGTGATCAATTACTATCTATCGCAGGCATCGCCATAACTTCAGGGACCGAAGCGAATAAAATAATACGAAATGCTAACACGCTTTTTGTAAGTTAAACGGAAAAACTGTGAAATGCCATTTACGGCTTTTATGTAAAAATAATTAAAAATTGTGAGGGATCATTCATTCATTCATTCATTCAATGAATCGAAATTGTTAAAGCTCCAAAATTGTCAGTTTTCAATCTGTAATGTTGTTTAAGTATGCATTATAGTTAATTCGATTTAAAATTTGTTTGAAAATCCCTAAAAAAAAAAAAAAAAAATAAGATTTAATTTGAATTTCTTGCTTTAGGTCGAGGTGCTTATACGTCGAATGCCGTTTGCACGCCCTTTTGCCATTCGACGTGAACGCGAGGGTCAGTGTCTGGGTTTAATTCGTGATGGTAATACGGCAACAATTGTTGATGTTGTACCAAACAGCCTAGCTGCAAGGCATGGACTGCCACCAAAGGTAATTCAAAAATACATTAAGGGGGTCTTCTCATTGAAAACCCGTTTTTTGGACCCTTTTTAAAAAAATTCTTATTTGAAAACGCAAAGAATAATTGAAAGTTTTTTCTATTTATTGTATTACAAAAGGTTCAAAGTAAATAAAAAAAATTTTTTTGCCTCGATACGTGGGCTGTTCAAAAAGTAATGAGACTTCAAAGTTGGTGGTGGAAAAAAAAGGTGCCGTCACGCAGCCACGATTCCGGGTCTCCGGAGCGTCCGAAATGGAAAAAAAAACGGGGTTATAATCAGTATAGATGTAATTCTCGGGTGAACCTCAAGCTTAATTTTGTGATTTTTTTTGACAAAATGGCGGCCATTCAAAAAAAAATTTCAATTTCGGGCTTTTTTTTTTGTAGTTTAGTGTAAAAAAAAATAGTAAAAAATTTTTTAAAATTATGGTCGAGGTTCACCTGAGAATGGTGACAATTCTGCGTCGATTCCACTTTGTTTCATGAAAATCGGTTCAGTTGAACTGGAGATATCATGGCCGCCAGTTCGAAAAACGTGGTTTCGAGATAAACGCGTTTAAAGTTTGAAGCAACGCAAAAATTACTCGTTTTAGCGCAGATCTTGCTCGACAAAGAAGGCATATCCTCTAAACTATTTCGAATTTCAAAAAATCCTTTTAGGGGCATATTCACAACTACCCAAGCTATAAATAAATGCAAAAAAAAAAAAGTAAAAAAAAGTTGCTCAATGAGAAGACCCCCTTAAATTCGAAATAATTTAAAAATTTTTTTTGAAGACCCTAAAAAAAGTAACTTCATATCTTTTCTTAACCGCTCTTTCTAATATACTTATAAAAATATATTTTTACAATATTAATATTATAATTTATCTTAATTTTTCTTTCATATAAACAATATTCAATGAAGGCGATCATCAGGCGCCCATCAGGCGCCCAACATGTCCCGCCAGTAACATGCTATTAACATAAATACTTTTTTTTTTTCAGGCCCAATCATGTGATGGAGCATCATTGACTTTTTGGATGCTCACAGAAATAAATAGTCGTCCCTTGAATCTATTTTTTAAGGATAATGAAATACGTGATCGACTCAATTCAGTTGGACGTGATATATCCATCCTAGTGCAACCGTCGGATTTGATAACAAAATTGAAGAAACAATTGAAATCATTGCGAGGTTATAAGGATTATTTAGTGCAATAGTCTTTGGTGAGTGAATTGAATGGTTTATTGGTGCAAGGTACTCTTGACTTGTTACTCTTGTTTTTTATACAACCGTTTTTTGATTCATAAGGAAAAAAGAAAAAGAAAATAGAAGGTAAAGGATATTACAAACTTGATATCCAATGTTTATGAAGATTGATGTTATTTTTTTTAACCGTTTTATATTCATAAGGAAAAACTCCAAAGACAAAAAAAGAACATTTAAACATCATTTAAATATTGGTCAAAAAAAATTAAAAAAGTTATATATAGAATCTCTCATATATACAGACAAAAATGTATTCAAGTATTTATCAACTACTTAACTCTCATGAAACACTTATATCTCACAAGAACTTAGTCCATCCTTTTAGCTTCTAAGAACTATATTCGAGAAAATAAGCAAAAGCGATTTTTATAAATCTTTTTATACATCTAAAAAAAAAAAAAAAAAAACCTGCATATATCATATATTTTTGCAAAAATATTAATCATACATATAATCACAAATGAAGAAAGCTCATACAATTCAAAGTACCAATGTAAAAATTTCAATTTTCTCAAGGAGAGTGTAGATTAACGGATTAAGAATAGGGTCACCAAAGAGAAACCCAATTTAATTAATTTTTTCACAATTTTTAGATATTTTTTTTTTTTTTTTGCTTATTTGCCGGTCAGATAAATGAGTTGAAGCTTTTCGTTAGCACAGTCTCCCAATAAAAGCTCAGTTCCCATAAAATTCCAGGCAATCAAAACGCTAATACACCGAGAGAAATAACAACAGTTAAATCAACTACTTAGAACAGTTAAAGTAAGAGTGGTCAAATAAACTGTATTCCGCGTTAAATGCACTGAAAAAGGCAGTCAAATGAACAGTTGAAAAACAGTTACTTTTTATGTTCAAATTCGCTTTCGTTCACTTAGACGTATAAGTTCGCATTCTGATCAACCGTCTCCGGAGGTTTCGATAGCTCAGTGCTTTAAACTGTGACTCGACAGTCGTGAGCTTCGGGGTTCTATCCCTGCTGGCAGCGGGAATTTTTCTGAATTTTTTTTTTTTTTATTTACAGTTTTTTTTTTGTTAATTTATTTAATTTTTTTTAATGGTTCATTTTCAAGCAAAAAATTTGGGGAGTGAAACAATTCCTTAAGCACGTTCCCCAAAACTTGAGCAACCATAAACTCAAGTGAGCATTTTGACCAACAAATTAAATTCGTTCGTTTAGCGTAATGGTTAAGACGTTCGCCCAGCGAAGTGGAGGTCTGCGGTTCAAGGCTCGGCCGAGGCGAGAAAATTTAAAGAGATGAAAGAGAAAAAGATTTAAATAGAAACAAATAAATAAAGAAAAAATATAATTTAATAAAAAAAAAAATATTAATAAAAAAAAGATTAAAAAAAGTCAAAGCAAAAAATAAATTATTTTTTCCCAGTCGCTGGTGACAGTTGATTTAACCGCGAGACAGTTATATCAACCATCAGATAGTTATATCCTTATTGACTGTGTTTGTACTGTTGAATTGACCGCTACTACACATAAGCTAAGAATTAACGGTGAACTCGGTTATTTTAACCTGCTTTTTCAGTTAATATAACTACCTTTTTCTCTCGGTGTATAGGTACGTCGAACGTGACAGAATTGAATTCTATTTGAAACAAAAGAGACATTCATCATATTTTTAATAATTTTTAGAATTTTAAATTGTTTTAGTGTTTGGTGTTCCCCTCCCAATGAAATCCGCTATAAAAAAAATTTAAATAGAGGCGACCCGTTCAGAATTTCTCACCTGAGCTTCGGCACATCGGTGATGCAAAGTTGAAAAGTTAACTTCGAAAAAAAAATTTGCGGCAAAGCGACATAACTCCCTGCTTCGGTGTTCATATTGATAATAATCGGATTTATGGGTTTACTGAGCGAAAGAATGTAGAATTCATCAAAGTTGTCAGACTAGCTGCTGCGACTTGCCCACGTCTAATACTTTATTGTCTTTGCCTAAACTCATTAAGCTAAAGTGCGTTATCATTGAAAAGTATTTGTGATTCATTTTCCTTTCCCTTAATATTTTACAACAAAGTAGTGCCTATATTCTTTAATCTTATGTTGGATATATAAAATAGTTAAATTTTGTTTCACTTTTATTATCGAGTAGTAACACCACTATTATAGACTTTTGAATTCCTTTAAGAGAAATTGTAACAAATTTTTTACAATAAAAAAAAAATGTTTAACTGCAACAATTTCCTCAAAAGGCGTTCAATATTGGGAGTGTCTACTCTGTTTAAATTCCTTCAATTTCAAGCACACACAGATCCTCTGGCAGCTTGCGCAACATTCTGTTTCCATACATGAAAATTATAAACATTCGTATCTAAAGTCGAGTAAATAAAAATCGGCATCGAATTGGCCATCACCCACATGGTGCCTTGATCATCGATCTGAAGAAATGAAGAAAAAAAAAAATTAAAATATTGAATTGTAAATATATCGTATCGACTCACCGTCAGGTCGCTGGGATATATCATATTTTGATCGTCTTGTATTACCGTGCCATGATTCCTCTCGGAAAAGGGTTTCCTGCAATAAAAGAGGCGTCGTTAACATTTTACATCATTTTTACATTTAAAATATTTTTTGTTTGTTTAATATTTAACCTTGTGTTCCAGCAGCCAACACCGTTTCGTTGAATTTCATCGTAGAAAATGATGCCAGTTGTCGGATCAAATTGATGCATGGTCGACTGGCGATTATTTCCACGGCTGCCGAGCAATTGAAAGTCTTGACCATGATCCGAACGTGCCGCATTAGCTTCGTTTTGTAATACTTCGCTCGAGACGACGAACTCATTATTACTGGCCATCGCATGGAAGTACACAGGACGATAACCATTGGGTTGAACAGCACCAAGTGTAACGGAAAAAATACCATCATCCCAACGGAACGATTGACCGCCAATGTTAAGATCGCCGGCAATCGGATCGAAATTGAAATAGTTATGGCTAAAAGACCAGATGCGATTGTTGGCAAAACTGGAAAAAAAAAAAGAATATGATATAAAGAATCATTGTAAATCTATTTATGGTGAAGAATTCGACGAAATGCCTGCCGCCCATACCTGTAGACATATAAGCGATTGTTGACAAGATCAGGTAAATAGGCAAAGGCCGTATCACAATTTCGTGACCTAACATCAACAGCGATGCTGGCGAGACCACGTCCTGTATCAACAATTGTTTCTGGTATGGGAAACTTCCTGATTACCTGATCTGTATTTAAATCAATAACCCAAATCGATGGACGTTGTACCTGCATACGATTGTCTGAAAAAAAACTCGACTCTTAAGCACGAACACGAAAGGAAATTTTTATTTACAAAATTCTTACCTGGATATTCCAACATTCCAGTATCGACAAACCATAAACGTCTGCATGCATCGACTGTTGTACGGTAAACGGATATGAGACGATTTGTATTTGCCACTACATTATTTGACTTCAAGTAAGGAAAATTGAGTTTTAAAATTTGTATTGAAAATTATCCATGAAATTATGACTTTTAACTTACGTCCAGAAAATTCGTTTCGTAATTCGGATAGGCATACAATTTTGGACTCGGATTATTTCCATCTCTTTGCAAGTCAATATAATTTAAAGTCGACGGTATGCCAGTTCGTCGTCTTGGCATCGTAATGAATAAACGTCCATTATAGTGTGTGGCTCCCATTGGTACGTTGTTGTAAGGTATATACGATGAACTGTTGGTCACACGTCCTCTATTCATCATTGGTCTGCCACCGAAACGCGAGTCACTTGACGGCGGATCGTCACGCGACGTCATTCTTACCGTATCACGCTTTGCATAGCGTTTTATTTGGTCGGGGAACACAATAGAGTCTGAAAGAAGTTGATGATTTATATGAAGAAGAAGTGAATTCACATTGAAAATTTCAAAATTTACAATATTACTAAAGTCAAGCTGGAGCTTTTACGAAAGGTCTATTTCACAAATTGACTATCCGTTGAGCTCTATGGATATTTGATCCCAAAATATCATGTTCTATGTACCATTAAGGCCCAAAATGACGATGATAGAGGCTTGTTCGGGATGTTATTTAAAAAATCTGCTTTTACGATCAATTCGTACGATGGAATAAAAGGTTTACGATTTAATTCGTTATTAATTGCCTTAATGAAATATTAATATCAATATTTCTTGACTCTTGATAGGTCGATAAACAAGTTTAAATAAAAGTACATAAGAAATATATTATCTCAAATATTTACTAAGATATAGAGCTCTAATCTTCTATAAGCTCGTGTTTCCAGTTAGCTTAGAGACAAAACCTTTTCATACTGGAAGAAATGCATTATTTAAACTTTGAACGCCTTATCGTGCATATTTTTCTGTGATTGACTGACTATCAGCTTAGAAGAGTATTTGCACAACCGTTGGGGGCTTCCCTAACGATGTTTTTTTTTGCGATCACTGTGTTTGAAAAATATCATCGTAAAGAAGATTATTTAAATTCTTAGTAATTACTCCCCACTTTCACTTATTAATGCAGTTTTTGATGGCCCAAAGATCATTGACACCTGAATTTTAATGAAGTAAACAGCATTTAAAAAAAAAAAAAAATTTCGCACCTTTGTATGGTCGGTTTGGCCTCATTGGTCCGGTATTAAAATTATCGCCACGATTGTAGAAATCCATTTGTTTCCATCGAAAAACCTCAATCATACCAACACTTTGGACTCCATTGTTTACCCAGTTGATAACGACTATGGCCGATATAAGTAAAACTAATGTTCGTCCCATTATCAATGAAAATTCGTCTTAGAGAAATCGTGATCCGCGCATGCGACCAGCTTAACTTGAGTGTTCAAAACAAACTGATAATGATTGCTTTCAAAGTCACATACTGAATGGCCGGGAGATGTTGTGTACTAAGCGTTCAGACGGAAATGCAAATATTTTCCTCTCTTAAAAAACCGGTTTCATATACACGACGAATAATTTTGTACTTAAAATAATTAAAAAATTTATATATCTGTGGTTGACTGGCAAAACGACTTAACTCCACTTTTCTGTTTTGCAAACAAAATGGATTTTAAATATGCAAATGTTTAGGCTAGTACAATTAAATTAGGAAGAGAAATCTGTATCATTTAATCAGGCACAGTTTAAGTGTATTTTAAATGCTACCTTTAATGTTTGAAAGTACTCTCCCTAATTTACGCGGTGCCGACAGTTACTATAGGGGTTTTTTTATTAAAATTATCACATAAGTCGTTTTCCCGGGAAATGTGAATTTAAGTAGTTTTGCAACGTACTGTCAAAACAACAGTACACCTAAGTCTGTTTTTACACGGTCTTTTTTTACACGGTTTTGATATAACACGGTTTGAAAATTGAATATTTTTAATTTTTTTACACGATTTTATTCCATTTAGCACGATTTGAAATTTTATGTACTTAAATTTTTTTTGTCAAATTTAATTTTTGCGAAGTATGTTCATATCACAAAAAAGTATTTATGAAAGAAAAAAGTCTGAAACCATCGACAAATCACCCATTTTTGTATACGATCAATGTCTTTTTTTACACGGTTTTTTTTTACACGGCTTCTTCTGGAACCAATCTACCGTGTAAAAACAGACTTAGGTGTATTGTGATTTGAATTCCTTTTTTATTTTTAAATTATAGTAGACTACTTAAATACCAAATTTTCTTTAAAAACGTATTTTTGCTTACAAAAAAAAAGAGATTTCGTAGATATTTGCAAAGAAACGTCCATTCCAAACTTCATTGCTCTAGGGCAACTCCTTCTATGATTTACCAAGAAATGTATGGAGGTCAAGCACTCTATCTGTACGCGTGATTTGTTTTTCTACCATTTTCCTCACATTTGTACTGGATATTAGTACTGAGAGCATCTATCTTTATGCACTTACGTTTTTCTAATAAGGGCTGTCCATTAATTACGTAATATATTTATTACTGTTTTCACGTTCGCGTCTTAAGTCATATTTTCGAATTTCTATTTACTTTTTTTGGGGCTTTGCTTATAAATATGTATTGAATAAAATTGCAGTTAATTGAACAAGAAAAATCAGAGCTCTTAAAAAATAATTAGTGAAAATAGTTCACACACACATTTTTCGTTCGATATAATCGACTCAGTAGACGAGAAGGGCAAGGGAAAGAAAACAAATTTCCCTACGATCATCTTTGCTATCAGCCTTCCGTCATGCACGATCAGATCTTTTCCTCCAAATTACAGGAATATCCTGTAAAATACAGGTAGATGGAACGAAACATTAAAAGGGAATTTGATAATTTGTTGTGATGTTGGCATACAA
The DNA here is from genome assembly GCA_020466095.1 of Chlorops oryzae. Lineage (NCBI taxonomy): Eukaryota > Metazoa > Arthropoda > Insecta > Diptera > Chloropidae > Chlorops > Chlorops oryzae. Next base: position 3,669,628 of record CM035807.1, on the reverse strand, counting down.
CATGACGCCCGTTTACACATACGTCAACACCGTTCAACAAATCGGCGTTTGCTACAGAGAGAGGAAAGCTGGGATTCCTTTCCCCGTTCTCCTCGCTCCATCAAACTGCGTTTTGTTGAACGATGTTGACGATATGTGTAAAAACGGGCGCATGTAAACGGCCGCAATGCTGTCTGAACATGCTATAAATCCCGTATATCGATTATAGTTGATTGAAGACAATCGATATTCGAGCATTTTATGAAACAATCGATACTATCAAACGCGCAATCGATTGCTTTCCATCTCTATCGTCCGCTGTTTTATCGAATTTAGGAAATTTGCGAAGATTTATTTAATACGCTTAACGGGAAAGGAAATACGTCGAATGTTCGCGTTTTTCGGTTAAAAACTAAATCAATTGTGCGTAAAAAAACTAAAACGAATAACGGTAAAGATAGTTTCGCGAGATAATATGTGAGTAGCCATTTTGTTTTTACTTTTCACGTTTTCTCATTGTTTTCAGCTTTGTAGCAATCTTCCAACGGGAAATGCATAAAAAATCAAAAGAACTTAACGTTCTTATATGGTTTATGTTAAAAGATCTATTAGAAATGACCTTGCGAAGATAATTGCGTTGTTTATTTTATAGACGAGTACATGTGTGTATGTGTATGTGTGTATGTTTGCTTGATTTTCGTCATTGTTTGGTTAGAAATGACCAAAGTTGTTTTTGTCTTTTCAGCATTGTCTTTGCATTGGTTTTGTGTTTTGTAGTTTTTGTATTTTCGGAACCGGAAATTGACAAAGGATAGGAGATTTGTAGGAAATTGAAAATTTAGAAATTATGTTCTCATTTTTCATTGCTCGCCTACATTTAATTCAATGGGAAATATGTTTTTTTTTTGTTTGTAATTTGTTTTTGTTGTTGTTGCCACAAGTATTCTCATTGTTTAATTAATTTTTTCGTTCGCGAAGCTATTTTCGTTTATCAACGTCAAGCAAACAACATTTAAAGCGTTCATTGAACGTAAAAATTGATTGTCACGTATTCAACACTTTTATAGCAGATGTCACCTTGGCAAAAGCAAATAAAGCAATAATATATTAAATACAGAAAACCATTTAAGCGTTGTGTGCGGTTTTCCTTTGTCGTAATTTAGCTTAAATATTTGTTTTTTTCTTTATAACTCCTTCGAAATAATCTTAATTTTTCGTCGACCTCATCAGTTTTTTGGCTTTAAATCAATTTCGAAGTAAACAAACCTCTTTAATTTTCTTACAATTATGGATAACTAGAAGACCTGAGAAAAAAAATTAAGTGAAGCAAGTAAAGCTCCCTCTCCCACACTCATTCACTCTTCTATCCTTCTTTCCCACTCTGTCCCTCTCTTTATCTGGATCTTACTCGCTCATTTCCTCTCTTTCTATTTTCTCTCCTCACTTTCTACTTTCCCCTGATCCCTCACTTTCTATTTTCCCCTCACTTTCTCTGTCTTTTCCTCTCTTTCCCCCTCTTTCCCTCTTTCTCCAAATTTTTTTCTCCTTCACCGTCTTTCTATCTTTTCCTCTCTTTCCCCTCTTTCTCCAACTTTTCCTCTCTCTCCCCGTCTTTCTATATTTCCCTCTCTTTCCCCTCTTTCTCCAACTTTTCCTCTCTTTCCCCTCTTTCTCCAACTTTCCTCTCTTTCCCTGTCTTTCCCTTTCCTCCTTCACTCTCTTCTTATATTTCCCTTTCTTTCCCTTTCGTTCATTCTCTTTGGATCTCTCTTTCCCTCTTTTTGCCTTATTTCAGTTTACACCTTTATATTTCACAGGTGACCCCGGAGATTTTCAGCTACCTGAACGATGAAAATATAAATATGTATTATTTGCTCGAGATCGATGTATGTAAATATTTTCTTAACCGGTGCTTAATCCGTTTCTTTGATGTACTTTACCAGCCCCAAGTCCATTTCTCAAGGATATATAGTTGTACGTCCAAGAGGGGTGGGTCAAATTTTGCTGATAGGTTCACTCACTTCGAGCTGCTCTTCAGAGTTGCAAATGGAACTCCAAATGACTTTGAGGCCAAAAAATATGTGCCTTGAACCATCCCGGAATGTTAAAATAGCCTTCTTTTTCATTGCTTCTGGATCCCCATTTCCAACTTCTCCTTCTTTTGGCATAACCTACAATTTACCAATTTTAAACAAAACTTTAGACAACAATGAACTTACACTATGAACGTTTTACTAAACTCGAGCACCAGCAAATCTCAATCTCACAGCTTTCACTTTAACATTCGTTTACCAGCAACTAAATCAAAAAGCGATCGCAAAAAAAAAATCGACTGCACCGATTGAGCAATTTTCCTAGAAAGAAAGCAAACTCTAAGAGTTCAAGCGCCCATTCGAATGCAGTACATACATATCCATCCTTGATTATTAGTGTAACGAAAGTATAATAAATTCTCTAAAAGATTTTGTATTTGGAAAAGACATCACCTTGCCCGACCATATCACAAAACCTGAAATTACTCTAACATATTTTTATCTGCTCCATCTTCCAGATTAAATTTATTATCTGATCAATTAGCATGTCCAAATCAACTGAGAAACCATTTTGTATAAAAGTCTCCCAGATCCCCAAGCTAGGGTTGCAACTTCTAAGGGCAAAATAAAGTATAACTTTATTTAGTAATTAAAAAATAAAGTATTTTTCTAAAAAATAAAGTATTTTTAAATTCATCCTTATATTAGTTACAAAAAAAAAAAACAGAACATAGCAAGTGTTAAAAAAAATAAAATAAATAACATGCTTTCATACTACCATAAATTGCAATTTAAATTATCTCTCACACGGAATGTACTACTAGTAACTTACTAGTAGTTAGTCCACTGTTTGTTCTTAAATCATCACTTTTTACTGCTTGACAGAACATTTGTTGTTGGTCATATGCATTTATAGTTAGCCAATTTACACTTACAATTCACTATATATTTGAATAAATATGTATGTACTTAAGTTGCTTAAATTGCGATTTTTGTGGTTGAGCATGTAGTCAATCTCAAAAAAATTATCGTAACTCTCTATTATGAATTTCAATGGACCTGAAAAATTAAGTCTCTTCGATTAGAGAATTTGTTGTTAGGAGAAATAAAAAAGGCAATATAATGTATGTCAGAAAAGCCATTGAGAAGGTTCGCTATAGAGAAGAAATTTGTTTTAGAGGAGGTCGTTATAGAGAGTGTCGAGTGAATTTATTTAGTTACAATGAACATGAACATGATGTATGTTTGGTAAAAACTGCCGTATATATTAATAATAAAGTATTTTAGGATACTTTATTGTTGCAAGAAAGTATAAAGTATATCGATTCAGAAATAAAGTAGGAATACTATATTATATAGTATGGTTGGCAACCCTACCCCAAGCAGATCATGCTATCTTCTTTAAACTCCTTTAACCTAAAAATTGATGTAATTATCGTTGTAAATAAGTTGGTCCTGACTTTTTATTGCGATTCGGCAAATAAGTTTTGAAAGCTTGATACGAATTGCAATTTGAATGACTGTATACAGCCTAGATACGACGACCAAAGCACAGGAACTAACGTAGGAAGAGTAGAGAAAATCGAGCAATTGTTATATTGCGGAGACTGCTTAATAGCAGAGAGAATAAAATTTTCAAAACCAAATTGGATTACCTGCCTGATCGCTTTCACCCTTTCACTTCGATATTTTCTTTGTGTTTCGACGAATTTCGAAATTTTTGGTGACTTACTAGACTGGTCACTGCCAGCTCAACAAACACAAAAAGCGGATGGGTTTAACCAACAGCGAAATGTGTAGACTGTGTTTGGAGGATGAGGAAACCCCCATACGCATAATAGCAGAATGCCCAGCCATATGTGGACAAAGAAGATCCATATTGGGTAGGGAAATCATCCAGCAGACAGAATTGCAGGAAATTGACCTTAAAGGTGTAAATACCTTCATAAGGAACACCAGAGTGAACAAAATCCTCTAACAATATTACCGGGTTTGGCACAATAGTCCAATAAGACGCAGTGCCACGGACAGGATATGTCCGAACCCTTCACCAATAATAATAATAATAATAATTAATACTAGACTTTCAGTTCGGAATGACGGTAAAAAATTTAAAATTCAAACGAATGATATTTTAAATATTAGTAGCTTAAATATTAATAGAGTGTTTATTCAGAGAAAGCATCATATTAACTATTTCACAAGTTTGTCTTCCGTAAAAGAATGTTTTTCTTTAATTTGCGCCACATCTTCTTTTCTGTATTATTTAAAAAAAAAAAAGCGGAATATTTCCTAGAGCATTAATATTTATAAATAAACAAAATCTTTCTGTATATGTATGTGTGTGTGTGTGTGTTTCGATGATCTTGCTTATCTACTTGAATGATTTCTGAAAGCAAAATAAATTATGATTGTGAATGGTATCAAGAGAAACTAGGCGCAATTTTATTTAACCCCTCATAAAGCTGAGGGAATAATTCTCTGAGGTCCATTCAGCCAACCTTCTCAATATTCTATTAATTTCATCTTTTTTGTTATTATTATTATTATTTATTATTCCGTTACGCTGTCTGTGCACTTCTTATATCTTTATAGAAAAAAAAAAAACGTTAATTTCTCTCTTTTCTATTGCAGATTGCTTTTAATAGTTTATTTACAAATATAGAACAATATGCTTTTCAAGGCGCCATCCCACGATTGGACTGATGAAGTCGAATGTATTATTCTAGAAGAAGATAACATTTCAGATGGTGAAGATGAAGACTTCTCCGAGTACATGTGGATGGAGCATGAAGAGGAGTTCAATCAGTCAGTGAGTGTCAGACAAATTTTCCCCAAAAATTATAAAAAATAATATTAAAATCTTATAAAATTTCTTTCTAGGAACTTCAACGCTTAGAAGATGAGGAATGTATGCGCGAATGCCTTGAGGCAATGCTTACTGACGAACTCGAAGCAGAGTTAACAGCATGGGAAAACAATAGGTATAAAAAAAAAATTTTAATTCAAATTATTCCCTTGATATGATGCAAGCAGCATTTCTCGCTTAATAGTTTCGAAACCATTGTCATATTTATTCTTCATTTATTAAAATCGTATTGATATGAGCATTTCTTCTTATAAGAACATTGTTGTATTCATTATTGATGCTTGTTGTTATATCCGGGGAATACTGTTATTATTATTATTATTATTATATTATTATTATATTATTATTATTATTATTATTTATTATTATTTATTATTATTATTATTATTATTATTATTATTATTATTATTATTATTATTATTATTATTATTATTATTATTATTATTATTATATTATTATTATTATTATTTATTTATTATTATTTTATTATTATTATTATTATTTATTATTATTATTTTATTATTATTATTATTATTATTATTTATTATTATTATTATTATTATTATTATTATTATTATTATTATTATTATTATTATTATTATTATTATTATATATTATCTATTAAATTTATAATCGCTTTCAATTTTATTTGCTAACTACAGGTCTGATGATACTGTTGCCTCAAATCATGTCGTTCAACATTCCAAGCTAAACCCTTTGGCTGCTGAATTTATACCACTGGCACTACGAAAAATAGATTCAAAGCCATTAGCACAAGTCTCAGCTGAGAAATGTCAAACACTATAAAACACACAAAAACACAAACGGATCAAAAGTATAAGACAATGGCGCGTCAAAAATGAGTAACGGGTTCTAACAGGTGACAAAAATTAATAAAGGAAAAAATAAAAAAAAAATAAAAAGTTCAAAACCTTGAAAAATTCTAAATTATCGTATGAGAACATGCACTTTCGCCAAAAAGAAACAAACAAAAAAAACCCAAAAAAAAAATATAAAATTTTTTTTGAAAAATCCGATCGCAAACTCACTAAACGCATTCGACTTTACCTTCGACATTTACGTTGACTACGTAATTTGCTCGTAGTACGCGTGCGACGCTCCTCAGACTAAATTTATGTACAAAACTGCTTCCTATGTTCGACTGTATATATATATATAATACATATATATTACCTTTATTGTTTAATGAACTTCATTAATATTGCTCTACATACATATATATGCATATATATTTAATTCTTATTTGTGACTTTCTGATATGCACAACATCATTTCTCTCTACATATACTCGTTTATATGCAAAATTTTGTGATATATCATAACAATATTTCAGACGGAAAAAATCAAAAATGCCACACTTTATTTTTCAAACAGTAATAACCACAACCATATGCTTCTACACTAAAAAGATTGAGATCCTTTCTTTGCGATTGAACAAAAAAAAAAAAAAACAACAAAAATTCTGAACAACAAAAAGAAGAAAAATGATGAAAAAATACAAAAAAATGTTTAAAACATAAAAAAAATCGTGCAAATTCATTCTTAACTATTTTAAGAGGTCGCTTTAGTTTTCGCAGATTTTCTTCGAAACAAAAAAAAATCGTTTCAAAAAATTAAAAGAATTTTAAAAACCTCATCGATCAATCTGAAACTCTTAACGAAAATGACTCGAAATATATTTGAAATAATTTAGTAAACAAAATTCAAGGAAAACTGTACTCCAACTAAATTCTAAAGTAGAAACTAATAGAAGTCATTACATATTAATATATGAGAAATTTTTCTAATGATACTAATTAAGACCTCCTTTATCGACCACACAAAAAAAAAAAAAATTACACCAAATCAACAAATAGTGTAAAGCGTAGCTGAGAATTGAAAGTACATTTTTGATACGGATTGAAATTGAATGAAAAATTTTATATGAAAGAGATTTTGAAAGAAAATTTGCCTCCTTAGTGTTAACTTTTATATACATATGTTAATAGTTCTTCGTAACGTTTTTTTTTTTTTTTTTTTTTTTGCATGTCACGACAAATTTGCTTGAAAAAATGTCGCGAAAAATTCGAAAATTTTAGCATTTGAGTTTCCATGCAATTAGAAATTTATTCGCCATTTTCGCAACAAAAAAAAAAGGCTCACATGTCGCACAGTACAGTATGCAGTCAGTCGAAATTCCTAGTTCATCTAAAAATTTTAAATGTACACACAGAGATAAAATTGTGAACCGTGTGACTTTTACAATAATGAGATTAATCATTAAGTAGTTTTTTTTTTCACATTTAGTACATTTTAGTAAAAAAAATTTTAAATAACTACTGTTATATATCCTTTCCTACGGCTTCATCACATTTAGTACTTCTTTTTACTATACTTTAAATAAATTTTCTAAAAAAGTGTAAAAACTAATTAGTATTCGTTATAAAATTGTGCAATCACTGTTAAGGCCTTATTATAAATCTTTCAATTTTTAGAACCTTTTTAAAAATTTTAAAAATAATGTATTCATTTAAAATTTCATCGTCCTCTCTAGTTCAATTGATTTTGTTGTAACCTTTTAATTTTTAAGGACATTTGGTGACTGCTTAACTATACTGCCGTCCTCATTAAAGCGTGACAGGCAATCCTGGCATCTAATATTGATAAAATTTAACAAGCAAAATTACAATCAAAATATTACTACCAAAAATAAAAACAAAAAAAAAAAGAATTGCTTGCATTTTCTCTTTTAAACTCAAATGTAATGATTCGAGCGATACATAATTGCTATTTGTATTCAATCAATAGAGGTTTCCATTAAAAAGCTAACGCAAGTGGTATGACAAAAATGTGAAAAGAATTTTAATTCTAAAAATTCAATATTTTAAAGAAAGAAACTCAAATAGAAATATTACTAATACTTATAAATATGATTAAGGCTCGTTTGCTACTCTCTGATCCGTATGAATTCGCATGAAAATTTGGATATTTGAGAGGACATTGTGACTATAAAATTTAACGAGAACAGTATCAAACGGGCCTATGGGTTCAAAAATAAGTTTTCCCCAAAGAAATAGTTCGTTCTCTAACAAAATTTCCCAACTAATTGAAAATTGTTTTCTTTTTCTGTACTGTTTTCACTTGTGTTATCCTTAGCTTATAAAGGAAATTATCTAAAAATTGTTGTTGATTTCATTAACAATTAATTTTTTATGCTAGTATTTTAAATAAAATCAAAGTTATATTTAATTTCTTGTGTGATATTAAAATAAACTTAAAATAAAAAATAAAAAAAATTATAAAACGAAAAATCTCAAAATAAAAAAGTATTATTAGAAAACGTAGAATAACTGCACACAATTTGTTTTATTTCGATTGATTTTAACCATCGTAGTACTAGAAACATTATGGGTTATATTTTGCAGATACTTCATTATGGGTTTACTCTGGCCGTTATAAAATCTTGTCAAAAGCGTGTGTATTCGCTAAGCCTAGTTCAGACATCAACTGACATAGCGAATACACGAACCATCGTTATAACATATTTCGTACACAAACTAATTAAGCCAACACACAAAATTTTGTGTCTAGACTAGACACGTCTGGTTTTGATGCGGGTCTGCGCTATGCCAGTTGGTGTCTGAACTATGTTCTTACGTCACGAATATCTGATAGAGGACTTTGAGAGGGCGTAGCACAAAAAGTAAGCCTGGCAGCGTTACGTAGTTAAACTTTTTCAATTCTGGGGCACAACATTAAGCTATGTTCCGAATTTGAGGACCGTGGGTTCAAAATTGTGGATTTTAGAAAAACCCGTTTTCTGTTTGAGGGGGTTGGGGTGGTTCGATTTCGAAAATTTTTTGGGAATCTCTTAGATCTAGAGATAGAAGCGTCCATGCCAAATTTCAAGACCCTAGGGTAACTCCTTCTATGATTTACCAAGAAATGTATGGAGGTTAAGCGCTTGAACTCCATACATTTCTTGGTAAATCATAGAAGGAGTTACCCTAGGGTCTTGAAATTTGGCATGGACGCTTCTATCTCTAGATCTAAGAGATTCCCAAAAAATTTTCGAAATCGAACCACCCCAACCCCCTCAAACAGAAAACGGGTTTTTCTAAAATCCACAATTTTGAACCCACGGGACCGACATTTGAAATTTAGCCTAATGTTGTGCCCCAAAGTCGGAAAAGTTCAACTTCGTAACTCTGCCACGCCTACTTTTTGTGCTACGCCCACTCAAAGACCTCTGTCACTAATTCGTGACGTATGCACCAAGTTCAGATAACATGCATAGCTAAGACTCAAACAACTAGCATAGCGAATACACAAACTTTTGACAAGGTTTTTCACGTTCGCGTCTTAAGTCTTCTCTTACGTCACGAATATCTGATAAAGGACTTTAAGAGGGCGTAGCACAAAAAGTAGGCGTGGCAGCGTTACGAACTTGAACTTTTCCAACTCTGGGGCACAAAAGTAAGCTAAATTCCGAATGTGGGTCCCGTGGGTTCAAAATTGTGGATTTTAGAAAAACCCGTTTTCTGTTTGAGGGGGTTGGGGTGGTTCGATTTCGAAAATTTTTTGGGAATCTCTTAGATCTAGAGATAGAAGCGTCCATGCCAAATTTCAAGACCCTAGGGTAACTCCTTCTATGATTTACCAAGAAATGTATGGAGGTTAAGCGCTTGAACTCCATACATTTCTTGGTAAATCATAGAAGGAGTTACCCTAGGATCTTGAAATTTGGCATGGACGCTTCTATCTCTAGATCTAAGAGATTCCCAAAAAATTTTCGAAATCGAACCACCCCAAACCCCCTCAAACAGAAAACGGGTTTTTCTAAAATCCACAATTTTGAACCCACGGGACCGACATTTGAAATTTAGCCTAATGTTGTGCCCCAAAGTCGGAAAAATTCAACTTCGTAACTCTGCCACGCCTACTTTTTGTGCTACGCCCACTCAAAGACCTCTGTCACTAATTCGTGACGTATGCACCAAGTTCAGATAACATGCATAGCTAAGACTCAAACAACTAGCATAGCGAATACACAAACTTTTGACAAGGTTTTTCACGTTCGCGTCTTAAGTCTTCTCTTACGTCACGAATATCTGATAAAGGACTTTAAGAGGGCGTAGCACAAAAAGTAGGCGTGGCAGCGTTACGAACTTGAACTTTTCCAACTCTGGGGCACAAAAGTAAGCTAAATTCCGAATGTGGGTCCCGTGGGTTCAAAATTGTGGATTTTAGAAAAACCCGTTTTCTGTTTGAGGGGGTTGGGGTGGTTCGATTTCGAAAATTTTTTGGGAATCTCTTAGATCTAGAGATAGAAGCGTCCATGCCAAATTTCAAGACCCTAGGGTAACTCCTTCTATGATTTACCAAGAAATGTATGGAGGTTAAGCGCTTGAACTCCATACATTTCTTGGTAAATCATAGAAGGAGTTACCCTAGGGTCTTGAAATTTGGCATGGACGCTTCTATCTCTAGATCTAAGAGATTCCCAAAAAATTTTCGAAATCGAACCACCCCAACCCCCTCAAACAGAAAACGGGTTTTTCTAAAATCCACAATTTTGAACCCACGGGACCGACATTTGAAATTTAGCCTAATGTTGTGCCCAAAGTCGGAAAAGTTCAACTTCGTAACTCTGCCACGCCTACTTTTTGTGCTACGCCCACTCAAAGACCTCTGTCACTAATTCGTGACGTATGCACCAAGTTCAGATAACATGCATAGCTAAGACTCAAACAACTAGCATAGCGAATACACAAACTTTTGACAAGGTTTTTCACGTTCGCGTCTTAAGTCTTCTCTTACGTCACGAATATCTGATAAAGGACTTTAAGAGGGCGTAGCACAAAAAGTAGGCGTGGCAGCGTTACGAACTTGAACTTTTCCAACTCTGGGGCACAAAAGTAAGCTAAATTCCGAATGTGGGTCCCGTGGGTTCAAAATTGTGGATTTTAGAAAAACCCGTTTTCTGTTTGAGGGGGTTGGGGTGGTTCGATTTCGAAAATTTTTTGGGAATCTCTTAGATCTAGAGATAGAAGCGTCCATGCCAAATTTCAAGACCCTAGGGTAACTCCTTCTATGATTTACCAAGAAATGTATGGAGGTTAAGCGCTTGAACTCCATACATTTCTTGGTAAATCATAGAAGGAGTTACCCTAGGGTCTTGAAATTTGGCATGGACGCTTCTATCTCTAGATCTAAGAGATTCCCAAAAAATTTTCGAAATCGAACCACCCCAACCCCTCAAACAGAAAACGGGTTTTTCTAAAATCCACAATTTTGAACCCACGGGACCGACATTTGAAATTTAGCCTAATGTTGTGCCCCAAAGTCGGAAAAGTTCAACTTCGTAACTCTGCCACGCCTACTTTTTGTGCTACGCCCACTCAAAGACCTCTGTCACTAATTCGTGACGTATGCACCAAGTTCAGATAACATGATAGCTAAGACTCAAACAACTAGCATAGCGAATACACAAACTTTTGACAAGGTTTTTCACGTTCGCGTCTTAAGTCTTCTCTTACGTCACGAATATCTGATAAAGGACTTTAAGAGGGCGTAGCACAAAAAGTAGGCGTGGCAGCGTTACGAACTTGAACTTTTCCAACTCTGGGGCACAAAAGTAAGCTAAATTCCGAATGTGGGTCCCGTGGGTTCAAAATTGTGGATTTTAGAAAAACCCGTTTTCTGTTTGAGGGGGTTGGGGTGGTTCGATTTCGAAAATTTTTTGGGAATCTCTTAGATCTAGAGATAGAAGCGTCCATGCCAAATTTCAAGACCCTAGGGTAACTCCTTCTATGATTTACCAAGAAATGTATGGAGGTTAAGCGCTTGAACTCCATACATTTCTTGGTAAATCATAGAAGGAGTTGCCCTAGGGCTTTGAAATTTGGCATGGACGTTTCTATCTCTAGATCTAAGAGATTCCCAAAAAATTTTCGAAATCGAACCACCCCAACCCCCTCAAACAGAAAACGGGTTTTTCTAAAATCCACAATTTTGAACCCACGGGACCGACATTTGGAATTTAGCCTAATGTTGTGCCCCAAAGTCGGAAAAATTCAACTTCGTAACTCTGCCACGCCTACTTTTTGTGCTACGCCCACTCAAAGACCTCTGTCACTAATTCGTGACGTAAGAACAGGCCCGTATCAAAACCAGACATCGTGCCTAGCTAAGACACAAAATTGTGTGTGTATTGGATAAATTATTTTGTGTATGAACTGAACTAAAAATGACAATACGCCACCAAATTCCATCAATTATCTTGGAGTTTTATTTTAAAAACCATTGGTTTCATTATTCAAACATAAAAATAGAAAAATCTTACAATATTTACAAAAAAAACTTGCATTTTTTCTTGATTTATTTTTTTTTTTAAATTTGTTTTTTCTTGTATTTCATAAATAATTATTGGCATTATAAACGTTTTTGTTGTTTTATTTTTTTCTTTTCTCTTTTTTGCTGTCATACAATAATGCGTCCACCTAACAATAAGCTATACAAAATATAATGAAAATTACAGTACACAATTGTATAGTTGAATGGATAAAAATGAAGCGCGGTATAAATGTTAGTAATAATTCATAGTCTTTAGAGATTTGCAATTTCTAATGTGAGTTTTAATGAACGAGATTTAAAGCTGATGCACATTGCTTAACTAATAAATTATGGTTTAATGACAAAAATGGTATTCTCATTTTTTTTTTTTCTCTTAAAAATTTCTTCTTTTTTCACTTCTTTTAAATGATATAAATTATGAATTTGATATTTCTTTCTTTGGAAATTTGTGTTTCTTTGAAGCATTTTTTTTTTTTTTTTTTTTTTTTTTTTGCAATTTTATTGGTTTTAAGTCCTTCATTGGTTCATTGGTTCATCATTCACTGCTATTGTTGTGTCCTGTGTTGTTCTCGGGTTTGCTTTTCAAACTACCATTGCCTTAAGAATACGTACGTTACATTCGAAAAAAGCTGCAAAAATATGTATTTAAATATTTTTTTAATCATGTATGCATAGTTATTTTTTCTTTACACGAAGAAAATTAAATTGTTTCTTTAATTGAAAAAACAATTATATAAATAAATGTGTAGAGAGAGGGAGAGAGAGAGAGAGAGAGAGGCGAAGTCTAAAATATATAACCAACAGTGAACGGTGAAAACTATATAGTATGCAACAAAAAGTGCTTCTCTGTTTAAATAGAGGATATCATCTACATAAAGAAAAAAGTTATTGAATAATTATGTTCCAATTGAGCAGGAATCAAAAACGTGACCGATTGGTCGCTATTTGATGGTTGATTGACTGGTCGTTTCATTGACTGACTGGACTGACTGATTCATGTTTGATTTACTGATGAAAACGTATAGTTTGCTTTTATTAGTTTTACAGGCAAGGATTCATAGGTATTTCAGTCTTGATTTTACATCATATGATTTGAAGTAGAGTTGCATTTTTAACACAACGAAAATAACTTTAAAAAGGACGAAATTCAATTAAATATTATGGGCTGAGGAAAGACGAAAAATATAGACAGACAGATAGACACACACACACACACATAATATATTATATATAATATATATGAGCAAAACATCTTAAAAATGTACTAAAGTATACAAAAACAATAAACAGCACACTGAATGTGCAGGAAACACTAGCGTAGGGTGCTCACCCATTAATGAAACGATCAGTTTCAAAAACTCTAGGAAGCCTTTACTACACGAACCAATTGCATTCTTATTCTTATCGTAACGAAAAATCAATGATTTCCCAAAATTTCGATTGGCTGTTTAAACAATCTACTGCTTTGATGTCTTACAACAACAAAGGACAAAACCAAATATGGACTTATTGAAATGTAAGTTATATATAAATAGGTGAATGAAGCTAGAAGTGAAAGCGAGAAGAACAACGAACGAACAAACGAAGGATGCATTTTGGTTTCTTTCGATTTTTTTCTTTTACATAGTATTGTAAGCGGCGGCATTGAAACTTTGCTTTGGTAAACTAAGCCTAGCGAGCGGATGAGTCCTTCCGTGTTGTTGTAAACGACGATGCTGCAATTGTGTTGTTGTTGTTGTTGTTGTTGATTTTGAATATTACTGTCGGTCAATGGTGTTGGAGCTTTCGTTGGACCCGGTGGTGGTCGACTGTCATTAAATTCATGGGTTTTCCCCGGTAATAGTTTATCAGTACGTCGGTTTGGTTCGTAATATGAACGCGGTCTAGCGGGTCGTAGTAGTTGACTGACAGTGCACGAGACAGATGTTTTTGTATTGCCTGAAAGGTTTGCTGCTGTTGGTGCAACCACTGTCGTTGATGTCGTTGACGTAGTTGCCGCCTTCGCCGCTTGATATTTATGAACCAGACCTTTGACATTACGATCACAGGATTCGCTGCTTACGCTAGATGATGAGGAACAAGAAGACGAAGAAGAAGAAGAAGAAGTTGATGCATTAGTGCCGCCGCCGCCGCCGCCACCAACAACAGAAACCGTTGCTTTCGCTAAAGATGCTGAAGATTTTGTTGCTGGTAACTGTCCTTCTGCCTCAACAACCGTTGATGCTGTCTGAACTTGTTGTTGGTCAACATGCTGTGCCAATGGAGACGACGGCAATGACTGGTGACCTTTTTTATTAGTGCTTGTAGTCAGGTTTGGTGATAGAGCAACTTGAGACGGTGTTGGTGTGGTCGTTGCTGTTGTCGTCGTTGTCGTCGTCGTCGTCGTCGCCGTCGGTGCAACGGCTTTAGCTTCGAAGCTCTTCTTAAGTATTTGCACGTTTCCGGAAATGCGTTGCTGTTGTTCTTCAGCTGTTGTAATTGGCATATTACGTAGTTCAACGCCAGAGACCAAGTTCGACTCATCGCCATCATCGTTGTCTTCGATGCCAGCAGCGTTACTCTGGGTCAACAGATTTTTATTCTCAATATCGGAAATTGTGTACGCTTCTGGCGCCGATGAAGACGCAAAGAATGCTGCTACGTTTGATGGTCTGCTGCCATCGCTTCGTCGCATCGCCGCAGGCGAATAAGTTTGGCTTGTTTGAGTTGCTGTTGGCGATATGATTTCATCACTGTTACAACGCTGCGGATAGCGGGAACGAGACGAATTGGTGGCTGACGATGAACTGCGATATAAATTCGAGTTTCTTTTCAATGTGGTTCCGGGTTTTGTAGGGCTTTGTTCTGTTCCACTTCCATCGCCACCATTATTACCTTGACAGAGCTTTTTCAATTGTGTGGACTCTTCGAGTTTTTGCTTGGTGCGCTTTACTGTACCGATATTTTGCTGATGTTGCTGCTGCTGCTGCTGCTGCTGCTGCTGCTGCTGTGCAATGCTCGGAGTTGTTGTTGATTTTATTGTTGCCGTTGGATTATGTATGACAGTCTTATTACTCATATTCAGTTCATGTATACGACCTTCGAAGATAGCCGTATTATTGATTGTGGCATTTCGATTGCTATCGTATGAATTCCAGGAGCTATTACGCATCGGTATACCATATCGATTGTCGCCAGAGCCCCAAGATGCATGACGAGAGGGTTCTCTTTGCCGTTGCCTCGTACGAACGATACCCTCATAAACCGTTGCCCGTTGATGTTGATGTTGAGGTTGACTTTGGCAGCTGCTATTCGTTCCTGACGATACTGAATCGATGCTACTATTCGAACCTTGTTTTGTATCTATTATTATACCACCACTTGTAGCTGCCCACGATTGAGTTTTTCGTCTCGATCGTATGCTATCGTATTCATGTGACAAACTGGCACTTGATGATTCCGGTCGTCCACGTAGCGAGCTTCGTAAAATTCCAGTGATTCCATCAAGATTTGAAGGTTGGTTCAAGATTTTCGATGTTGTATTCCACACTGGACTGCCTAGACTTTTCTTTAAAACACTATCTGATGTGTCCTGTGAGGCCGAGCGTCCACCAAATGGCAAATTCAGTAATTTACGATCATCAGCCGTCTTTCGTGTTTGGCTGTCCTGCTTTGCGCCTTCTAGACCATGTATAATCGTTCGTACTGACGACGACGACGACGACGGTTGCGATGGAATAAATGCTGTTTGACTCATTGGCAGTTGAGCTGGCAATGCCGCTAGCAGCACTGTCGTTGGCGGTGGGGGTGGTGGTGGCGGCGGCGGCGGCGGCGGTGGTGTATTCTTTTGTATGTGCAGCACACGGTTTTGGGTAACACTATAATTTTCACCATTACTACCCGGGAAACGCATATTTTTTGGCTCATCAGCAACGCTACGTTCAGGCGTTAGATTCTCTAAAGATTGACTTTGCTGTTTGCTAACAATCGTAACGTTGCTTATGCTACCCTTTGGCGAGGTGCTACTCGATCGTCTGACTCCTCTATGACGTTGTCGTTGATTTTCACTTATCATACTCGTATCACTTGAACAAACGGTTAATCGAACATTTTCTCCGCCGTCGCCGTGCGATGTGGCTAGCTTTGATTTCGATTGATTAAGTGCTTGAATCAATGGCGTTGGTTCACTGCCTGGAAGTAGCCTGGCGTCTTTAGTACTTTTTAAATTTGTTTCACTCTTGCTGCGTTGTAGTTTTTCTTTATTTTTCATCGCATCCAACATACCTCGGTACGTTTCCAATTGATTGAGAAAATTCTTATTCGGTTTTATGCAATTCCGTCGTTCCTTGACATGCTGCAGTGCCTTTTGGAATTCCCAATTGTAGGCTTTCATGGCATATGCTATCACAACCGACGCGGAACGACTCACGCCCATTTTGCAATGTACAAGAACCTTGGAACCTTCAGATTTCGCACGTGTTATATAACGAAATGTATTATCCCAATGCTTAAGTAAGTTCGTTTTCTCATCATCGTAGACACGAACATTAAAATAATCAAACATACCGGGGAAAAAATTATCGATTTCCCGCGTCACATTGAGTATATGGCGCACACTGTAAAGGGGAAAAAGATGGCAAAAGTTTTAGTTTAGTTGAAATTCAAAACGGAAAAATATGAATTTTACCCATTTTTCTGTAATTCTTCCAAGTTGCTTGCATTCCACTCTGAACCCAAATAGACATGTTCGAATATTTCCGTTGGCGAATCCATTTGCCCTAGTATCGTAAGCATTTCTTGATCAATAAATGATTTGTATTCTCCTAAATCCATATCGAGATGTTCTTCTAAACGACCACGTATATATTTAGACGTGACCTCATCCAGATCGACGGACATCATTATCTCTTTGAGCTTCATTTTGATAACACTCTCAGTTTCCTCCTTTGCAGTGGGTCTAAAATTTATACCAGAATTTTTTTTAAAAGTAATTCTTATAACAGTCTCAAGACAGCGATCACTAATGATGTCAGATATACCATCTTGTGATTATTAACCTACATACTAAAAAAAGAAAAAAAACCAATATATTCTATATCTACGATAAGCATAAAAATCGTTTTAATACAGCAACTGATAAGATTTATGGCGAAATGTGCCGAAAGAATGCCATTAAAAGTGATCAGGCATATATTATAAGCATTGTCTTTTAAGTTAACTACTAAGGCCCCATATTTCACCAAGCTATTCAAATTAAAACAAGTAAGGGTGTTATAGTCAGGCGAGCCTGACAATAGAATACCCGACACAGACACTTATGTTCGAATAATTTTTAATATCAGGAGTTGTTTAAGGCCATTAGGGGCCCCATATACCGACTTTTGTTTAATTTCTTTATAAAAACCGCCCATTTGCCACGCCCAATTTTTCAATTTTTTTGGGATTCTAATCGGACCCCTATATATACGCTTAAATTCTAAGTTTCATTGAAATATTTCAATAAAGTCGGCTTTTTGAGGCATTTTTGGATTTTTGTGACAGACCCTAGTACTAGAGGTACCCTTAATAATGGTTCTATCGAAAAAATTTTTGGGGAGGACGTTTACTGGCTATCAAGGAAGCATACGTGCCAACTTTCGTTCATGTCCCATTTGTATTTCGGGTGTAGGAGACAATTTTCGAAAAACGCCTTATGCCACGCCCACTTTTCAAATTTTTTGAAATCATATTACTTGCGTTTTAAACATGTTCAAATACCAAGTTTCATCAAAATATCTTGAAAAACTCAGGTTTAGAGCAGTTTTTTTGATTTTCATAACAGACCCTAGTACTGGAGGTACCCCTAAAAATGGTCCGATCGGGTCCATTCTCGAACTTGTTCTTACTCATGTCCCGTGAGCACGCATACCAAATTTTGTCAAGATAGCTCAACTCCTTCGATAAGATAACATGTATACAAGACGACAGACAGACAGACAGACAGACGGACATGGCTAAATCGAATCTCCTGGTGACGCTGATCATTTCTATATACATTTTGTATGGTCTATCTCGACTGGTTCTGGGTGTTACACACAACCCACAAACGCAATATACCCTCGACACAGAGTGTGTCGGGTATAAATATGAAATTTGGCAGTACGTTTCATTTAAATAGCTTGGTGAAATCGGACCTAAGAAATATAAAGCAGGAACATACTTATTTCTTATGGCATCTGGCGATGGAGGACGACGACTTTCTAACGAGTCCATAGCATTCCATTCATTCAAGCATGATTGATCGGATTCTATGTGACTTTCATAATAAGCCAGCCAATCATGCGATGGACCGCCAGGATAAAAATTATTCTCACGAGCCTTTTTAGACACTTTGTGTAGCGTTTGTAACGCAGACCTGAAAGCACATAATTTTAATTATAAAATTTAAATTTTTTTAGTAATTTGGAAACACTTCAGATAACATACCACATTGCCTGCACGGATACTGGTTTAAAAATATACGTCTTATTGTAAACAGATACGCTAAAGCCACTGAAATAGAAAACCAAAAAAAAAAAAAATATTTTAATAATCGTAGTGAAAAAAATTTTGAGGGAAATATACCCATCTCCATCTAAGCGTATCGTCGTATCAGCTAATATGGGCACAACTAGACCGATTGTGGTATGCTCATTACAATCGATACCAAGTAGACAAGACTCCTCGATTCCTTCGTCCTCATTGCCAGTGACATCAATTGTGGCCGTATTCCGATCTCCATCGCATTTAATACTTTGACGAAAAGGTAGTGATGATGATGACAATGACGAGTGTATTGTGCTTGCTGGCATCGCTGGCACATTTTGATTTGAAACAACGACATCAAAGCCGGTGGGTGGTGCAATTTGTTCCTGTTGCTGCTGTTGCTGCTGCTGCTGCTGTTGTGTTCTATTACTACTGCCATCAACTGAGTGTTGGCGTAGAGGTGGTAAATTCGTTCCTAAAATGCTAGCTGAAGTTGTTGCAGCTACTCTAACAGAATTGTTACGCATAATTTTGCATTTACGTTCCGATGCTGCTTGATTGGACACACGAAAGCAGTAACGTGATGCAATTACAATATACCTTGTGCGATTTGGGCGCTGCGATTCTAGTTTAACAGCCTATGAAAATTTTCGAAAATTATTTGTGTGTGTTATGTGGGAGTCTTTCGAATTTACCATTTTTAATGTCTCCTCATTACGCAGCAAATTGAACATGGATTGCAGATGTAGATGTATATCGGAACTATTACTTTGCGTACTATTCGTCGATCTAAGTGATTCAGTGCTAAGACGACGCTCATTGCTAGAATGGGGTACAGCATCTTTAAGCGTCAACACCAGCGCTGTACCCTTGCGTGCAAAAAAACATTCACTAAAAACGCACAAAAAAAAAAAAAAACAATAAAAATACGTTCATAAAAGCGCTTATAAAGATTTTCCTTCAATATATTTACCTTTTTTCACTTTTACTCAATGCTTCGTCATCTTCTGTTTCGCCATCCTGAAAATGATAAGTTGAGAAAATTGTCATTCCTTGAAATTCAATAAAAAAATAAAAAAAACGTTTGACAATAAATTCAAAAGACTTTTAACGTGCAAACCTCTGCGAAATTGAATCGCTAATGATTCATGTATTCGATCGAAACGAAATTGCCTTTTCAAAAAAGAGAAAAAAACTTATTGAAAAAAAAAAGAGTACCGAATTCATTGAAAAAGATAATAACGCTATCAAAAAATAGCCATCGCCACGGTTGGCTCTACGTTTTCCCTTTTTTTTGTTTAATAATAAAAAACAAAACAAAACAAGTAAGGGTGTTATAGTCAGGCGAGCCTGACAATAGAATACCCGACACAGACACATAATTTTTAATATCAAGAGGTGTTTAAGGGCATAAGGAGCCCCATATACCGACTTTTGTTAAATTTCTAAATGAAAACCGCCCTTTTGCCACGCCCACTTTTCAAATTTTTTTGGAATTCTAATCGGAGGCTTAAATATACGCTCAAATTCAAAGTTTCATTGAAATATTTCAATAAAGTCTGATTTTGAGGCATTTTTGGGATTTTTGTGACAGACCCTAGTACTAGAGGTACCCTTAATAATGGTCCGATCGAAAAAAATTTTCGGGAAGGACGTTACGTTATCAAGGAAGTATACGTGCCAATTTTTGTTCAAGTCCCATTGGTATTTCGGGAGTAGGAGACAATTTTTGAAAAACGCCCTTATGCCACGCCCACTTTATCAAATTTTTTGAAATCGTATTACTTGCCTTTAAACATGTTCAAATATCAAATTTCATCAAAATATCATGAAAAACTTCGATTTTAGAGCAGTTTTTGTGATTTTCGTAACAGACCCTAGTACTGGAGGTACCCCTAAAAATGGTCCGATCGGGTCCATTCTCGAACTTGTTCTTACTCATGTCCCCGTGAGCACGCATACCAAATTTTGTCAAGATAGCTCAACTCCTTCGATAAGATAACTGTATACAACAGACAGACAGACAGACGGACGGACATGTCTAAATCGAATCTCCTGGTGACGCTGATCATTTCTATATACATTTTGTATGGTCTATCTCGACTGGTTCTGGGTGTTACACACAACCACACAAACGCAATATACCCTCGACACAGAGTGTGTCGGGTATAAAAACAAAGATTTTTACAATAAATATGTTCTTATCAGAGCTACGATCATCATGGGTTTGGTGGAGCGCAAACGGAAAACTGTTGAATGCATTCAACTTTATAGAAAAATGAACGTTAATTGACAATATAAACAGGAAATAAATATGTATGAGAATAAATTACGTGTACATATTGACGGGAGTTTAAATTGACTTAACGTTGTCATAACTGAAAATCAATGTTGCCAGGTAGCTCCCCCTAAAACTACTCCTTAACCCCTTCCCCAGGATTCGAAATGTGCCCAACATTTAAAAATGGTACAATATTCGATAATTTATTAAAATTACAGTTTTGATTTAAGAAAACAAGCTTTTTATAATTCTTGGACAGATTTTTCTATATCAAACACTATAAGCCCCAAGCAATGCCCTTAAAACGGTTACCCTGAAAAATGTTTTTAGGGAAAAACCCCATAAATCTAGGGGGGAAAACCCTTAAACTTGGCAACACTGATTGCTAGGATTATCAAAAGTAAGAATAATTTTCCCCTTTTCTACTTGATTAATTTTCATTTCGAGCGAAGAGAACCATTGTTTAAGAACTTGCAGAAATTCGATGCATTGTTATTTTGTAAATATAACAAAATTTAATTGTATCGCATTTATGGAACACCATCATTCATTAACCCATTTATTCATAAGACGACAGCCTGGTGGCAAGCGATGGATTTTTGTCAAGAATATCCCAAACTGAAGAGTACATAAAAAGATATAAACTTCCAGATAGGATTTTCTTGATTTTTTATTATAATTGTAAATAAAACTAAAGCTAACTCTTTCAAAGTAATGTGAAGCTATAGTTCTCTCACTATCGAGTGAAAGGTTTATCCCCCATTCGAATGTTCCCCCTGAAGGAAACGTAATGATGGAATTAAGGAAAATTTTGAAATAGAAAAACCAACAAATTAGTATAGTTCGAAAAACCTATAACGAAAAAAGTCATCCCTAACGGGCCCAAGAATTCGGTATAAGCCGCAATCTGCCTGAACTCGTCAGAAATGGAAAAATTCTAGTTATCAAAGTAGTATTTTCCCCTTTTCTACTGATTAATTTCATTCGAGCGAAGAGAAAATTCGAAGAACTTGCAGAAATCGATGCATTTTTTTTTTTTTAACGAAATTTAATTGATCGCATTTATGGAACACCATCATTCATTAACCCATTTATTCATAAGACGACAGCCTTAAGGAGATTTTTGTAGAAAGCCAACTGAAGAGTACAGAAAAAATATTAAAAATAGACTTAAATAATTGTAAATAAACAGCTACTCTTTCAAACGTAATGTGAAGCTATAGTTCCCACTACAGTGAAGCTTTTATCCATCGTTTCCTGAAGGAACGTAATGAGGAAGAGGAAAATTTTAAATAGAAAAACCAACAAATAGGTATAGTCGAAAATCTCTATAACGAAAAAAGTCGTTACGGAGAGAATTCGGATAAGGCGCATCTCCTGCTCTGTCAGAAATGAAAAACTTTATATAAAAAACGCTCCAGTAATGAATCAGAAATATTCGGAAGTGTTTTTGTACCCGACACACTCTGTGTCGAGGGTATATTGCGTTTGTGTGGTTGTGTATAACACCCAGAACCAGTCGAGATAGATCATACAAAATATATATAGAAATGATCAGCGTCACCAGGAGATTCGATTTAGACATGTCCGTCCGTCTGTCCGTCTGTCTGTCTGTATAAAGTTATCTTATCGAAGGAGTTGAGCTATCTCGACAAAATTTGGTATACGTGCTCACGGGGACATGAGTAAGACTAAGTTCGAGAATGGACCCGATCGGACCATTTTTAGGGGTACCTCCAGTACTAGGGTCTGTTACGAAAATCACAAAAACTGCTCTAAAATCGAAGTTTTTCAAGATATTTTGATGAATTTTGATATTTGATCATATTTAAAGGACAGTAATATTATTTCCAAAAATTGTAAAAGTGGGCGTGGCAGAAGGGCGGTTTTCGAAAATTGTCTCCTTCACCCTAAATTCAAATGGTACTTGAACGAAATTTGGCACTTGCGCTTCCTTTGAAGCCTTAAACATCCTTCCAAAAAATTTCTTTGATCGGTCGATTTTTAAGGGTACCTCCAGTACTAGGGTCTGTCACAAAAATCCCAAAACTGCCTTAAAATCGGACTTTTTCGAAATATTTTAATGAAACTTAAAATTTGAGCGTATATTTAAGCCTCCGATTATAGTTCAATAAAAATTGGAAAAGTGGGCGTGGCAAAGGGGAAGTTTTCATAAAGAAATCTATCAAAAGTCGGTATATGGGGCCCCTTATGGTCTTAAACACCTCTTGATATTAAAAATGATTTGAACATGTGTGTCTGTGTCGGGTATTCTATTGTCAGGCTCGCCTGACTATAACACCCTTACTTGTTATATGAATTTTTCATTTCTGTTTCATTTCTGACAGAATTGGAGATAGCACCTAAGGAGAAAAAAGACACGAAAAATGTAGCGAAAGGGCATTCAGAAGATTCGCTATAGAGCTAAATTCGTTATAGAGAGTTTCGTCTGTATATACAGTTTCCATTGTATTTACATCCAAAAATATAAAATACTCTCTAAAAGAATCATGCTTGAAATATTCGTGCATGTCACAGAAATCGAATACGATTGAAAACGTTCGAAATCAATGAAATTTCCATACAAATTTAAGCGAAATCGAACGTTTTTTTTTTTGTCGTATTCGATTTCTGTGACATGCCCGATTATTATTTCCCTTTTTCGCTTAAGATTTTGGAAATTCTTTTTTAATCAAAATGGATCGATTTGAACTGCAGTCAAAAGTGGACTATCAGAGCTAAATGATTTAAAAAAGCATCAAAAACTTTCGAATCCATGATCAGTCTGAAAATGCCCTATAGGGTATGGCGTGACCTAAATTTAAACCGATGATTGATGATTATTTATTCATAATGTAGGCAATAGGGAAGACTCTAATAGACAATAGCAAGCGAATCCGCTATATGGCACAATCAACCAATTTCGCTTTATATACATACACATATATAGCTCGAAAATAAACGCATTCAAAACATATGGACTACGCGATCTTTCAAATACAATAAATCATTTCCCAAACATTCCCATTCATTGCGGTCACAAAGAAAACAACATACACATATCTCAGAGACGGAAAACAATGTTTAAAAATAATGAAAAATTATTAAACGCTTTAAATGGAAATGCAAACTTTACAAGAGCCAAGAGACCCATACAGACGAATAAGACGAATAAGAGATTCACTCCAAAGGTGCTCGCGCTACTACCCCCAATTGAGCTTATGGAATGACACCCACTCATTTTTCTTTCTTTTTCTGCTTCTGCTTTAATATTTTGGTTGCGCATTTATTGCTCTTTTAGAAATTTTGCAAAATTTTACAACGAATAATAATTTTTGCGCTTGTTTTGTTTTGTTTTGTTTTTAGAAATCTCATAGAAATGAGACGCATCAATGACAACGTCGTTGGTCAAGGTGAGAAAAAGAGAAGCACGATAATACGAGTTTGTAGTAAAGTATGTAATAACAAAGAATCATTAAAAGCACATATGTATGCACGCACAGACAGGATGAAAATGCGTTATGCGTTAAACAGTGTATCGTCCACTATCGTGAGAGGTGCCGGAAGTGCAACAGCAACAGACAAAACGTATCCTGTTCGAGTTGTCCGGTTTCGTCTTCTGCGGAAGTTACAAATCGTACATTAACCGAACAACGACGTAGGCCAAAGCAAAACAAAAGGCCAATGAAAGTCAAACACAAAAGCAAAAGTCGCAAAAGAGAAAAAAACACTCAAAGAAAAATTGCTAATTATGTCGTCGACGAAGACGAAAAAAAAAAAAACTTCTTAAACTTATTCGGATGAGTTGGTCTTTTATGATACTCCCATCGAATATGATTGATTCGTTTAAAATTGTGAACTATGCTATGGTCTGTGCGTTTATACTATCGAATATTAGGCAATTTCATTGAGTTTCATTTTGGAATTTCTTTCTCTTTTTGTTGTTTCATTTCACGTTTTCTTACGTCTTTTGATGTTGTTGTTGTTGTTGTTGTTGCATTTCACTAACCGAGATTTCGAGTGGCGAGTTTCGCTGGCATTTCACTAACGCCATGTTATGAAATGTCTATTTAATATCACTTAGTTTAGTAACGAGTTCATTAATTACTTAATAACTTAATTATAATTTAATTTTTTAATAGTAATTTCTATAATCCTCAACAGCGGAGCAGCAATAGAGATGTCGATATAAGATCGGTGCATAGAGAAAATCGACGTATCGAAATTGGTCGATTGATGTTGGAGTGATCGATTGTACCTGTAAATGGATGGAATCGAAATATTTGTATCAAAGTCTCGATTTCCACGATAAAATATTTATTTGGAAAGTCTTGAGCTTGTAGGAGGCCATTTACACGTTAAGACATTTCGATAGTCTACTTTTACATTGGACGATTGTCGGCCAACAGCACTCACCGATTTTTGCGTTTGTAGGCAAGGGAGGAGAGACGAAAGTGAAGCGGTCAAAATCGTTTGTACTAGCCATGTCGTCGATTTCCATGCCGATTTTTGACAGTTGCCTTTCCCGCCGTTCGTAGAACGGAAAACAGTTTCAAAGAATTGTTCGAATAATTTTTTATGAAGTGTCTGAATCCATTCTAATTTAATTTATATATTTTAAAATGCGTCACAACCACTTATTTATGATATTACTTACTTTTCGATGATCCAACTAAGAAATGCCCTGACCAAATCCGCAATCCGTTTTTGGGGTCGCCTCTAGTTTAGAGATATCGACCTTTAAAGTTTGTATGAAAATGCAATGTAAACATTGTGAAAACAGACTGACAGCTGGTTATGGTGCTGCCAGATGTCATGATTTGAAAAGATCTACCAATTGGTAGATTTAATATGTGAATATTCATCATATGGAAATTATTATGGGAATTATTTCAAATATTTAATTTCTGTTAAAGAAATAATTAAACAACAAAACGAAAAAAAATGCCTGCGGTGCTATTTCCAAAAACAACAAAAAAAGAAAAAATATTTCTCAAAAATCGCTGTGAAAATCGCGTCGATAATCGTTCAATGTAGAAGCCGACATAATGAAACACAATTTTTGTGGGCTAGGGACGCACGGGGATGTGGCATGGGAGCGCTTTTCTCTCTTCCCCCTGCCTCCCTTGCCAACGAAAATTTGTTTCATTATCGAAATGTCTTAACGTGTAAATAGCGTACAAAGAGTAAAAGGGAAAAGAAAAATATTTGCAAATAAATATTTTATCGTGGAAATCAGGACAAAGTAATAGTCAGTTCAGATGGCGTCGGCGGTCTATCGATTAATTCCGCGAATATACGTTTATTAGTCGAGAGTCAGACACACGAACAAATGTTCTGAAACAATTAAGTAAGTAGAGAAAGACGAGCGAAGAAAAAAGACGGTTGTTTGTTAAATGTTGTGCGTTCTCTTTCTTTCTCATGCAATCAAATGGAATTGTTCCGAAACATGTTCGTGTGTCTGACTCTAGAGTTACTCGCCGGTCACACTTATACGCTATTTACACGTTAAGATATTTCGATAAAGAAACACACTTTTTTTGGGCTAGGGACGCACGGGGATGTGGTATGGGAGCGTTTTTTTCTCTTTCCCCTGCCTCCCTTGCCGAAGAAAATTTGTTTTATTATCGAAATGTAGAAAAATGGAGCGGTTTTTGGCTGCACATACTCGATATATCGTTTTGTGCCCTCTTTCGTACGTGAAAACAGGAATATAACTCTAAAAGCGAAAAAAAAGAATTGACGTTAATAGTTGACTAGTGTAAAAGGCCTTAGTGCGATTCACAAAAATCGTTGAATTTCGCACAATCGAAAATCGAATTTACCCATCTCTATGTCATAGCAATTTGAAATTCTGGTGCAACACGATTAGGAAAGAAAGACTCTAAATTCTTGTAATTTACATTAAAATGACTACGCTCATCGAGGAGACTACGCTTGGAAACCGTTTACTACCGCGTATAATGCTAATAGCATGTGGATCGTTCAGTCCTCCAACTTTAATGCATTTTCGAATGTTCGGTAAGTTTTGTTTATGTTTATGATGTTGTTTATGAATTGTTATTTGAGGGGGAAAGGAGGTTGACGTTATTTAAATATGATTTTTTGATGAAATGCAGCAAGATATTTTTTGTTTTGGAACTCCTTTGTTTTTCTTAAATTCACTTCACACAGGTATTTTATTTAAGCAATAAATCAATAAGCGCTTTGTGGATTTTGTTTAACTGTTTGTTTGTTATATAAAAAAAGTAATATGAATATCGATAGAAAGCAGACAACGTTGTTAACGTCCTAATTAAATCAATTTCATTTCAGAAATCGCGCGAGATTATTTAGAACTACAAGGAACACATCAGGTTGTTGGTGGTATCGTATCGCCCACGCATGATGCATATGGGAAAAAAGGGCTAGTTCCTGCAAAACATCGTTGTTCCATGGTAAAATTGGCGCTGAATAGTTCTAAGTGGATAAGGCCTTCGGATTGGGAAACACAACAAAACGAATGGTCTCGTACTCTTACCGTATTACAATACCATCAAAACTTTTTAAATAACTATATAAAGTCATCAACGGATGACACTTGTGATGAAAATGGAGCTCTGCCTAGCTGGATTCCATCTGGCCTACGTGAAAGACGAGATCATGTACAATTACGATTGTTGTGCGGTGCTGATTTGTTGGAATCTTTTGCAGTTCCTGGACTGTGGGCGGACGAGGATGTTGGTAGATTGAATTTAATTAAAAACTATGAAATAAGTTTCCATTTATTTTTAGATTGAAGACATAGTTGGAAACCATGGACTGGTGGTGATTTCACGCAGTGGTGCCAACCCAGAAAAGTTCATTTTTGATTCTGACTTATTGACAAAGCATCAGGTTTTTGTTTCAAATTACTTTGCTCGAAGTCAATAAATGCATTATTATCTTCGTTGTTACAGCGTAATATAACACTCGTCACCAATTGGGTTTCCAATGATGTCAGTTCAACGATGATACGCCGTTTGATATCCCGCGGAATGTCTGTGAAGTACTTAATCGATGATTTGGTATTGGAATATATTATTAAGAATCGCCTCTTCAATTGGAGATCGTAAGCAATTACCATATTTAGCTATATATATTTTAAAATCTATGTGCGTACACTGAGCAAAATTCTGCCAAATGTCTTATAAAACATCTTTGCAATTGAATTTAACAGTTTTTCATCATTAATGCTACACACACGCCTACATTCACTCTTTTTTTTTTTTTTTGCTAATTTTTGCACTTTGTGTATGATATAACGCTTTTTCATTTATTTGTCTTAAATTTATATGATTTCTTACTAAAATTTAGGTGACAACTTTGCACTGTTGCAGTAGCCGATCAAAATCAAAATCCTTCCAAAGAAATTTTATTCAATTACGTATCCAAACAAAAAGCACTGAACGCCGAACTTAGTCACAGACAAATTGTTATTCAATGGAGATTATTCAAGGAGTGTGAGTGAATCGTTCCCCATTATTTACTTTTTATTTTGTTTAAAAGATATATCATTTGCGATTTGTATATAAATTTTAATTATTTTAAGAGTTCAGGCTTAATAAAGCATTATATGATTGTTATGGAGTGTGTCAATATATAATTTTTATATTTATTTTGCACAGTGTACGATTGGAATAAAAGTATAAAATAAATTTGTTTACCCGATAATTTGTTTTGATGTAGAATCAACTCCTATTTAAGTAGCATGTGATTTCTCTAAACTTCAAACAAAACTGTAATTATACCTAAAAAATTGTTTCTCTTAAATCTCTTTTCGTACAATGCGCTAATTTTTTTACTATAGTCACTATATAACACACGAATCCCTATATCCAACGATGGCAGTTTACAATGATGAGTACAAGAGTCAAGTGCATCTAAAAGGACATAATGATAATGCGAATAAAATGGACAATAATAACGCTGGATCGTTTGATAGCATCGTGTCGAATGACAAGGACGAATCCGAAGAACACGAAGAACCAATGGATGAATCAGATTTTGCAATGAAAAATATTCTGAATAATTTCACCCTAAGTAATAAAGCCAAAATATTTTGCTGTGGTGAAAAAGATCAATTGGGCACCAAACTGTTATTGAACCGTTCGAGTCCAGGACAAGCAGTACGCACAGTTATTAGTGAGTGCAGCAGCAGTAGCAGTAGTAGTAAAGATCGATTTCGTGAAGGCGATGAGGTATGTTGTTATATAATTCTTATTTAAATTTTTCGAAAATATTTAAATTTTCCTATGTCAAATAGCTCAAGCCGAAAAAAATGAAGATAACAACGCCAGAGAATGTTTAAAATGGCAGTTTTGAATCTAAGCCTCCTCACATGAGCACTACTTCCTACATTTTTTGTTTACGCTTATTATTAATTTAAGCCACTATGCAGTACAATCAAAGTGCATAATTGAAAATGTGATTTTCTACGAATGTTCACGCTGCTCTCCATGATCTGGTAGCTCACTAACGCGTGAATATTCCAACAGATTATAGTCTCGGACAGTGGCGTGTCCAGAGAAATACTGCTTTGATAGTGCTTATATTTTCCACAGTGGTATATTGAACAATTATAAGACATTACCCCAAAAATTTTTGGGGGGGGCTAGAGGAAGTTTAGAGAGTTATGGACCAAAAACCAAAAAAATCCGAAAAATTTATGGCGTCCGATTTTGATGAAAATTTATATATAGAATAAGTGAAAAATTCTAAGAATTTTAGCACTAAATTTTTTAAAAAAAACTGGTCCTTTCTGGACCAGTTTGGAACTAGACCCTAACTAGACTAGTTGTAATCGGTTTCTTGAAAAAATTTTGACGCCAAAATTCTAAGCATTTTTCGCTTATTCTATATATAAATTTTCATCCAAATAGGACGCCATAAATTTTTCGGATTTTTTTGGTTTTTGGTCCATAACTCTCTAAACTTCCTCTAGCCCCCCCCAAAAATTTTTGGGGTAATGTCTTATAATTGTTCAATATACCACTGTGGAAAATATAAGCACTATCAAAGCAGTATTTCTCTAGACACGCCACTGGTCTCGGACCTCTAATTTTAAACTCAAATTTGTAAACACTTTTATAGGACATCATTTACAACCTCTGTATCTTCTTCATTCCTGACCGAAGAGTAAAAATATTTAATTATTCTAATTCTAATTATTTTAATTGTGTTTTTATTTAATTATTAATATTTAAAAATTAATCATTATTTATTATCTATTTAAAGTTGGAAAGTTCTGCTACCGTAAGCTTTTTATGGTAGCTACAAACATTATATGTATCATTTTGTAGAGAAATATATAAAATTGTTAAGTAATCGAAAAATGTGAGAGAACTTGAAAAGTATATTGTAATTATTCATTATTGAAATATTTGTTGATTGTTAGTGGAATATTGTGTATAAGATATAAACTATTTATAACATTCGAACATATTGTAATGTATGACTTTCTACTTGGAATAAAAAATTGCAAAGCAAACTTGGAGTTTATTTTAATCAAAAATCGAATGCCGAACTTGCACTTTAGAACCGTCCATTAGTAAAAAAAAATATTACATTATGTCTGAAAAATCAGTTTGTTCAAATCCTCAGTACACAATTGGCACATTCTAAATGTTGCAAAATTTTTTATTAAAAAAAATTTTTTTTTTATTATTTTTTTTAGTCGTACGCGATTTTGGCATCAATTTTATTAACATGACTTATGTTAACCTACGTTGTTAATTAACATTTGAAATTTAATAGCGAACGTCATAAAACATTTTGAAAACAGATGTCAAAATTTTGAAACGGTTTAATGATGAAAAGTTTCTGTTAATTTTCTTTACTAAACTGCATACCAGGGGCAAAATAAGTGCTAAAATCGTGATTAATTCACAAATGACAATATTGATAATCTTCCGTAATCTTTTTCACCAATAACACTGTGATAGTTCAAAAAACAGGCAAACAACTTTCATATCTAGAAATAATAACTAAAATATGCTGAATAAAACAGTGATATTGATTTTTTGGGATTGACTCAGTTACCGGAGATTTTCGCGTTTAAAGTTTGATCCCTAAAGTATGCAAACATAATTTTTTGTTTACTTAAAACATTTTACTTGTTCCAAAAAGGCGGGGTTTGAACTTCAGAACTCTCAGTTGCTAGTCATTTGCTTTCCCATTACGCCGTCTTGTCAAATAACATCATAGCTCTTAGGTCACAGCTTAAGGTTCTTTTTGAAAAAATATTATTTTAAAAATATCGAAAGTCAACAATTTTACTTCCCCTAAAAGTATGCTTCACTTTTTGTAATAAATGTGATGGAAAATGAAAAATAATGCAATTAACGTATAAACGAAGTTATCACTGATTCACTAAAAGTAATGATAGATATTGTCATAAATAAATGAAATAAATATATGTACATATATTTTAAATAAAGGTAGTCATAATTTTTAAACCGCGATATCTCAAAAACTAGAGACAATCGAAAATTATCTTTACCAGATCTATTTCCATGTTGTCTGTAAAAAAGTACCAAATTCGAGCACAGTGTAATTAGCAGGGCTCGGATTTTGTTGACTTTTATAAATTTAAAGCATACTTTATGGGGCAAAAATTTTCCTTACCAACATTTTGCGAATAAGTTTAGCGAAGTTGAACTTCAAACCGCTTTTTTTAACTTCACAAAAATTCATATTGAAGTTAAAAATCGATTTGAATCTTAACTCTATGTGAGTTGAGCCAAATTATTACTCCATAAAGTATGCTTTAAATTTATAAAAGTCAACAAAATCCGAGCCCTGGTAATTAGAGATAATTTTTTGTTTACGACAAAAGATTCGTGATCAGATAAAGAAATGCTGATTTTTGATTTCTTTTTCAAATTTTTCATATGATGAGAATTACAATCAAAACGAAGATTGAGAGATAGCGTTTTTGTTATTAAAATTTCGAACAGTATTAATTTGAATTATCGAATGTATTTTCGTTAGTACATAGTATAAAAAATGTGTCAGGTATGTTATAAGAAAAGGTGTAAAAATTAAAAAAAAAAAAAAAGAGCTCCAGCTAGCATTGATACCGTCATTAATTTAATTAAATTTTAAATAAAACCTTAAGTAAGAATTTG
The DNA here is from genome assembly GCA_020466095.1 of Chlorops oryzae. Classification (NCBI taxonomy): domain Eukaryota; kingdom Metazoa; phylum Arthropoda; class Insecta; order Diptera; family Chloropidae; genus Chlorops; species Chlorops oryzae. The sequence continues at coordinate 3,637,480 of CM035807.1, read as the reverse complement.
GAAATATAATAAACATTATACTAAAGCAGACCTGTTAAATCCCGATTAAGATTAATAATCATGAATTATTGTTCTTTTTTTAATCCATAATCATTATTAATTTAACTTCTTGAAATTTTTGATTATTAATGATTGCGATTACCAAATAATCGTGAAATAATCAGGACTATTTCAGACTAATGAAAAAAATCAGAAAAAATCAAAAAATAATCAAAAAAATAATCCCGATGAAATTTAGATTATTTTTGAATAGTTTTGATTTTTTTTGATTATTTTTGATTTTTCCTGATTATTTTTGGGTTTTTTGATTAATTTTGATTTGTTCTGATTTTTTTTTATTAATTTTAATTATTTTCAATTTGTAATTGAATAACATCGTTTTTCCAAAGTTTCCCTATAGTCCGTGGGACCGGCACCGGACAAGTGAATTCACCGGCCACCTGTGGTTAGGACCACCCCTCGTCAAACCACCGGCAATACTTTCGAGAGGCGAATTTTACATTGCGATGTCATAGGCAAGGACATATGGGCCCCTCGCTGTACTACATTTAATTATATTCAATTACAAATTGAAAATAATTAAAATTAATAAAAAAAATCAGAACAAATCAAAATTAATAAAAAAAAAATCAAAAAACCCAAAAATAATCAGGAAAAATCAAAAATAATCAAAAAAAAATCAAAACTATTCAAAAATAATCTAAAATTAATCGGGATAATTTTTTTGATTATTTTTTGATTTTTTCTGATTTTTTTCATTAATCTGAAATAATCCTGATTATTTCATGATTATTTGGTAATCGCAATCATTGATTAATATAGATCATACAAAAATAATCATTAAATAATCACTATTTCACTCATAAGAAAAAAATAATCTGATTAATTAATCATTAATTAAATAATCATTATTTAACAGGTCTGTACTAAAGCATTTGCATTGACTTATTGCATTCAACACATCGGCGTGATATTTCCTCATGGGATTGTGTAGGACAAAAATAAAATAAAGTAATTAAAGGAGAGTAATTTCAAAACATGAGGTTTTTGTGAGAAAAAGAAATGAAGAAAATTCTCATGAACTGCTTACAATTCATCTAAACGAGAAGCATTTTTGAGTATTTTGCAATTTTTTCTACTTCCTGGCTAAAAAATACAAAGGACTAATTATAAAATACTAAAAGTGATATTGTTTTTTTTTTCAGCAACTTTTCAGACATTTGAAAGAAATTTTGTTATTAAACTGAGGTATCGAATTTCCTGACTTACACTTTTGTGGCATACATATAAGAAGTTGCAGAATACAACTGCATTGGTGAGCAGCGAAACTTCAACTAATCAAGTCTTTGGTATTTGCCTCAGCATGGCTTCAGTCAACATTTTCAACTCAAAGTGAAAAGCTGCTCATAATATGTAAAAAAAAAAAAAAAAAAAATTCCATCGAGCGATTAGAAAACGCGCTTAAAATGTTTTTCAAAGAACGTCGCTCTAAAGGAGCATCAATGCCACTTATCGCTCAACGTCCATCGAAAGTTCAACATCAATTCCTTCAGAATGACCAGCTTCCATTCCTGGCTCGGACTGGCCGTTTCAGTGCGGTGCCTCAATTGCAAAAAATCAACGATAGTGACGAGAATTTAACACTTTTCATTGCATTCTTATACATTGTCGATTTATTTGGTGTATTTCCTTTTGTTATGCTTCCAGCTATATTTGTAGAATTGGGCGTCATTGGAGTTCCACTCATACTCTTCGTTGTATCGCTACAAATTTACACATCTTTTTTATTGAGTAAATGCTGGACAATGGCCGAAACATTGGAGCCATCAATTGTTCAAAAACGCAGGTAAAAACACGGAAGAAAGAAAAATTCAAAAAAAAAAAAAAAATAATAATAATAACGGAAAATTCAATGGCTAGACTTTTGAAATATCCTAAAATCTATTTAATATCCTAGTAATTGCAATTATATGGTCCAATTCAGATTATGTAACATTCATGATTAGACTTTAAAGTATCCTAAAATTGATCCGCTGGAATTTGCCGAATTGGCATATGGTCCGAATGTCAGATTATTGGTAACGATTCTATTGGATGTCAGTATCTTTACACAGTACATACCTAATATAGTTGATGCCGCTGAGAATCTTGAGCTGGTAGTTGATCGCGTTTCCGATGGCAAACTTCAATTTTCATACTGTTATTGGGTCATCATAGTGGGCATATTTTTGTGCCCTCTTATGTGGATAGTGGGTAGTGGTCCCAAGCATATGCGGTAAAATACGTTGTCTATTACGAAATTTGATATCTGGATTAACTACTCGAACATTTTTTTTTTTTATTCAATTTAGCTGGTTAGCAATAGTCTCCGTTTTTGTGGTCATACTCGTTGTTGTGTTACTTTGGTATTGTCTTTTCGCCGCAATGGCTCTTGGAAAGCCCTTCGAGGGTGTTGACTTGAGTGAGTCGTACTTTTTTAATGCTTTGTTTTCTTTTTTTTTTCTTTATTTTTTTCTTCTTTTTAAAGCACTTCCGTCATGGCTAACAATTTTCAATAGCTACAGCATATTAGCTTTCCAATTCGATATACATTCTATGTTATTGACTCTTCAGATTAATATGCGAAAAAAGTCACAAGTTGGCTGGGCGGCATTTAGTGGAATAACAAGTAAGTTTTATCTTATTCTCTGCTATATATATAATCATGGAATTTGGACATTTTATAGATTATAGGGTATAGCGTAAGACCGAAAATCATAATGGCTGGGGCCGTTTTAAAAGACGATAAAATTTTGGGAAACTTATTTTCAGGAGAAATCCTTAATAACAGGTTGGCTGATAAGTCCCCGGTCTGACACATAGATGGCGTCGCTAGTATTAAATGCATATTATTTTTATATAGTGGCAACCTTCAAATGATTCGTGTCAAAATTTGACGTCTGTAAGTCAATTAGTTTGTGAGATAGAGCGTCTTTTGTGAAGCAACTTTTGTTATTGTGAAAAAAAATGGAAAAAAAGGAATTTCATGTTTTGATAAAATACTGTTTTCTGAAGGGAAAAAAATACAGTGGAAGCAAAAACTTGGCTTGATAATGAGTTTCCGGACTCTGCCCCAGGAAAATCAACAATAATTGATTGGTATGCAAAATTCAAGCGTGGTGAAATGAGCACGGAGGACGGTGAACGCAATGGACGCCCGAAAGAAGTGGTTACCGACGAAAACATCAAAAAAATTCACAAAATGATTTTGAATGACCGTAAAATGAAGTTGATCGAGATAGCAGAGGCCTTAAAGATATCAAAGGAACGTGTTGGTCATATCATTCATCAATATTTGGATATGAAAAAGCTCTGTGCAAAATGGGTGCCGCGCGAGCTCACATTTGACCAAAAACAACAACGTGTTGATGATTCTGAGCGGTGTTTGCAGCTGTTAACTCGCAATACACCCGAGTTTTTGCGTCGATATGTGACAATGGATGAAACATGGCTCTATCACTACACTCCTGAGTCCAATCGACAGTCGGCTGAGTGGACAGCGATCGGTGAACCGTCTCCGAAGCGTCGAAAGACTCAAAAGTCCGCTGGCAAATTAATGGCCTCTGTTTTTTGGGATGGGCATGGAATAATTTTTATCGATTATCTTGAGAAGGGAAAAACCATCAACAGTGACTATTATATGTCGTTATTGGAGCGTTTGAAGGTCGAAATCGCGGCAAAACGGCCCCATATGAAGAAGAAAAAAGTGTTGTTCCACCAAGACAACGCACCGTGCACAAGTCATTGAGAACGATGGCAAAAATTCATGAATTAGGCTTCGAATTGCTTCCCCACCCACCGTATTCTCCAGATCTAGCCCCCAGCGACTTTTTCTTGTTCTCAGACCTCAAAAGGATGCTCGCAGGGAAAAAATTTGGCTGCAATGAAGAGGTGATCGCCGAAACTGAGGCCTATTTTGAGGCAAAACCGAAGGAGTACTACCAAAATGGTATCAAAAAATTGGAAGGTCGTTATAATCGTTGTATCGCTCTTGAAGGGAACTATGTTGAATAATAAAAACGAATTTTGACAAAAAAATGTGTTTTTCTTTGTTAGACCGGGGACTTATCAGCCAACCTGTTATGTTTATTTAATGAGACCATTCTTAATTCAATGAAATGCATAAACTCAGTTTAATTGCTCCCATTTCCCTTTACAGCAACATGCCTGGTCGCAATAATTGGCTCGATTATTGCTGCATATAAATTTGGAACGATGATTGCTGATAATGTGCTTGAGACTCTACCACGAAGTGTTCCATTGTTTTTTCTACTTGTTCTAATGGCTTTTCAACTATGTTTTTCATCAGTGGCTGGCAGTTCTGCTCTCTTCCTACAAATTGAAAATCAGTTTAAAATATCTGAAGGTAAATTCTTTTTTATTTTGCATAAAAATTTTTTCATTTTGATGGATCCTACAAATTTTGTATCGGATCCTCTTTTCCAGGTTCCTTCCAAAAGAGCTTTTCGGCTACTTGCTTAGTAGCTAAGAATTTATAAAAATTTTTTTTTTCCTTTTAGATTTCTCTTATAAACGAGTCGCTATCCGTTCGACCATTGTGGCTTTCGAGGTAATTCTAGCTGAATGCGTACCAAATTTTGAAACCCTAATGGATATTATGGGCGGAACAATTACCGGTCCACTTGTATTTATCTTACCGCCTTTACTTTTTCGACGCATCAGCCACATGAATCGTGTACATGAACGTGTAACGGCTGAGGCAACCTATGGAGCAATGCCACTCGATTTAAATCAGTATCCAATGAGCTCAATGGAAGCTATTTCATTACTGCCTAAAACATCGAAGAACGAGAGTAAGCCTCAAAAGATTTATGAGTGCCTTCGTCAGTTTTACCTAGACTTTTCCTGTCCAACGTTTGTTTTAATTTTTGGATGTGTTGCAACGATGATTTCAGCATTTTTAAGCCTTTTTGAGCTAAAAACTCTATTTACTAACAATTCTCCATGTTTCGGGAATATCTCTATAGGAAGTTAAAGAAGGATATGTTTATGATAAATACTTTTTTTTTTTTGCAAATTGAAATGATCAATTATCTTAACAATAATTATTAATTATAATTAAAATAATTCTGTTTAACATGACAATTAAAATGTAAATAATTTTAGAAGTAAAAGAAATTTAATTTAATTTCCCTACAACGAAGTTTTTTTTACTACAAATAAAACATAGTCCTAATCTATCATCCTTGGTCCTTATATCGGTTCATTTAAAAGATCGTTAACCAAAGGTTATTTTCATATCCAACAGAGTAAATTACAAATTTTATATTTTCCAGAAACGTATTGAAAAGTAACTTTCTTAATTATTTCTCATTTTATTTTTACCGGGCCTTCGAAATCTTTGCGTATAATTGTACACAATTTATTCGAAATATGTATATAAAATAACAGCCATAATGGCGGAACTCCTGAAAAGAAACCGGTAAAAATTCGCTGAACAGATTTACATATATGAGCCGTTTATTTTGAAAGTGGCATAAGTCACTTTTTCAAAAAAATCGAGTTAATGGCAACACTAAATACAATTGAACGGTATCTTTTCATTTTTAAAAAATTTGCACTCAAAAATGTCAGTATCATTAGATAACAAATACAAGTAAATCTTCTCGAAAGTTAGCATCCATATTTTTAAACGTGTTAAAACGCAAACCCTTAAATATCTCGACTTAAAAAAAAAGTGACTTATGCCACTTTCAAAATAAACGGCTCAATTGGAAATATACTTTCAACTTCTTTAAATTTGCTTTTCAGAGAGGAGATATAAATAAAAAAAAATTAACAATAATTTATATAAACTATTCTCATAAGTACTCAATAAAACTGGTAGATTTCTTAAACAGATACTCAGTACCCAGCACCCATTTTGTTGTAGAGGTTTGTATTGAGTACTCAAATATTTTCTCACATCACTAGTTGCAGCAAGTTTTAGAAAAATAATAAAATCCTAAATGAATGGCGGTTCCATGAGCTTACAATTGTTGTAAACAAAAAAACAAAAACAAAAAAACTGTGAATTCAAATGGAAATAACAGCAACAAATAATTACACGAATAATTCAATTATTGAACAGTTAAATATAAAATGCCAAGAGATGTACCACAAGCAAGACGAGCAAGCTGAAATTTACAGCAATATGCAAAAGAAAACGTCTGAAGAAACTGTTAATATCCCTCCATCTCTCAATAATAACAGCAATCATGAGGATAACAAGAAAGATGCCAAGAATGGAATGGACCAGGAGAAAATTAAAATGGATTTAATTAACAAAGCTGATTTTTTCTTCAATTCTGGTTGCCAAAAAGAAGAGGAAGAAGCATCGGAAGCAAGAGGAGGAGTGGACACTCAAGAGAAATATGAAACGAAATGGGCACCGCCTGCCTATCAAGAGGGAGATTTTCACCAGCGTTTGCCTCCGCAGCTAAAAAAATCCGGAGATACCGTGATACCGAAATCCCGTGCAACTATGATTCCTTTGGATAGAATTGATATTAAAAAGGAACTATTTGAATTGGAGAATTGTTATGACGCTAAACCGTGCTATTCAAGGGTAGATTTCGAAGAGATAGCTAGTGCGGAGAACATAGAGAAAATCTTGAATTTGCCACCATTTGATCCCCATGAAGAGCAAGTTAGGTTTACAATAAAACGTGCACTCTCCTTGAATACGATTAGCCGGAGTAAAGATAATGTGATTCAAATGCTTATGCCGATGGAATGCGTTGAATATATTAAATCGGACGCATTCAATCCAATGACGGTTAGTGAGTTGATCGTTACAATAATGGATTTTTTTTTTTATAATGGATTTATTTCATTTTAGGAGGTTCTGAATACTTTCGCCAAGCATGAATCCGATGAATTTTGTACATTTTGCTCTTGCAAAGAATGCATTGCTTATCGTGAGATTGCCATACACGTAATGATGGAACAGTTCAAGGCATCGCACATGATCGTTTTACTCTTGGATTGTATTATGAAGGCCTATAGTCCATTATTGCGGTAAGCTCAATCTGAATGATAACATTTTACAATATATAAAATTATTCTTTTTTATAGCAATGCAACGGCTTTCAATGGTCTGGAGAAATTACTTGAAAATAATAAGGATATATATTGGATAGCAAGTGGTCTGATTTATAAAAAGAAATATGAACATTTGGATCTTATATATGATGAAACTTTGACAGACCCAATGATATTAGTACTCTTTTCGTCAATGTAAGTTTGTTTGAATGAGTCGCAAGAGCAATCAATTCATATAATTTTTTTCTTTTAGTTTAATGGTTAACAATCCCATGCAATTACTGCAAATACTTTCATTTTATATAAAGTGCATAATAAAAGCTTTTGCAGTAGGAATTTGTGAAATTCCTGCTGATGAAAAACTGGCATGTAAGTAAAACATAAAAAAAAATGGCTTGAAAATATGAAGTCCAACAGATCCCCGCAATTTTCTAATGAATTTTTCTTATCTTTATCACAGATATAATTGACGGTTTCGATCATTTATGCGAAATTTCGGAGCAAATTGCCACATACCTTTTCGTATTCGAAAAGTACTTTTTAAATAAGTTTTCGTTGAGTTGGGTATGCTTATGCCAGCGGTTGTTTCATCAACATGTCTATATGAAATTTTTTGTTGCGATAACAAACAGCGGTGAAAGTGTAAGTAGCTAAAGATCTTTACAAAGAGACGACATGGTAGAAAAAAAAAAAAAAAAATTATTCATTCCAGCTAAAAACTGAGGATCCTTTGAAAGCGCGTTATTTTGATTTCGCAAAGCGTATAATATGTACGGACATGCGTTGGAATAGAGCAATATGGCCGAAACTGCAGCGATACAATTTATCAGAAGTTGAAAGAAATCGCCGTAGAAGTATGTTGCACGTGCATCATTTATTTGATGCCGTTGTTGAGGATGCACTGAGATTACCTTTGGAAGAAAGTAACGACGATAACCTCTTCTATGATATTCATTCATTGGAAAATCGTCGTTTAGCATGGCAAAATATAATGGCATTCGCAAAAATGCGATGGCCAGACGGGTTCTTTAATGCACCCAATACTTTGGTACTCGATTTTAGGTGCGATAAATGTGGCGCCATCAATGAACAGCACGAAAGGTGAGATCAATTCAATACACGCTTATAAAATTTATATTAATTTTTTTTTTTCTCATACTAGTAAATGTAAATGTGTAACATGCTCAATCGGCGGTGATCCATTTCTTCCGCCGTCAAAAATGAAAAATATTTGCTTAGATTGTTTATTGAAACAGCGAAAAATAAGCGATGACTCGTCTTATCCAGCTTCTGATGCATCAACTAATTTGCCTGAAAACGAGGACGAGGATCTCAAAGAATTACTTAGTGGCATTCTTGGCAGCAAACGTTCGAAAGAAAGATCGAAACAATTGACCTGCAACATATATAAAATGGGCTTTTTGGAACGATTCTTCGAAGGGGATATTAGCGATCTCAGTCCAGAAGATCCATACCATATATCATGGGCAACATTTAAGCATATTAGTCGTAAGTCGAATTTTCAACAAATTGTTCAATTTTATAACATTATTTTTTTTCCCCCGTCTGTCATCTCTCTCTCTCTCTCTCTCTCTCTCTCCATCTTCTTAGAGCGTGAACGATATATACATACAACAGTTGATGAAAAGTATTTTTGCAAAAATTGTCACATACCGGCTTGTATGTTGGCAAGAAAATTGCTGAACAACGAAATTGCACCTGAGCTTACCACACATTTAGTAACACATTTTCATCCACTGCCGTTGCATAAAAATGAACTGCGAGCTCTTCTGCCAAGCGTTATTTATTATAATCAGCGCTTTTTTACAATAAATTTTGATAGCTCCTTCCATAATGTCGTTGTGAAAGCCTATTGGACTTTTGTTGTTTCGTTGTATACAACTTACTTCTATGACTTTGGAACGCCTAGCCCGTTAAATCTGAGTGCTTTTGAAATCGATCAATCAGATATTAAATTAATACCAGAGAAATTGACTGGAAATCTGGATGATATGCAATTTTTAGAGTTCCTTGCTGCTATACGTAGGTAAGCTCTTTTTTTTTTATATATATATATCTAAAATCCTGCTCGTGTAAAATAGATTTGCAATCCAAAATTTAATCTCAATAATAGTCTAGGTAGTGTAAACTTATGCTTAACATTCTATTACTAAAATTTTTCTATTAATAATATACACTGTAATTAGAATTTTTGAAATTACCCAAAAAAAAAAATGTTGATCCATTTACCAAAGCAACCTTTTCGCATAAACTTTAAAGGATAACTCAAACCTATTATGCTAGGCGCCGACTACTCAATTTTTAGTTGGCCAATTTTTAGTTGGAAAAGTGCTCTTGGGCGCCGACTATACAATTTAAATTTGGGAACTTTCAATTCAATTAATTTATTATTAATTAACTACATAATAAATTGTTAATTACTCGGTACCATGTGTTTATAGAATACTACCAACTAAAAATTGAGTAGTGTGCGCCGCCCCATAAGACCGTATGTAACACAACACACTTGGCCAATTTAAAATTTGTGGCAAAACACAAATTTTTTATTGGGTCAACTAAAAATTGGAATGTCGGCGCGCTCTCATATAGTTCTGTGTGCCACAAACACCCAACTTAAAATTGGCCAACTAAAAATTGAGTAGTCGGCGCCTAGCCTTATGTTAAGGAAATTTAAAATCATATATAACTATATATGTCACTCAGGAGCCGTTTCTATTTTGGCTCTTTTCAACACGGTCTTGGGTACCCACCACGGTCTTGGGTACCCACCAAAATGAGCATTTTTCACTTAGGTACTCACCAAAAGTATTTCTCTCTCGCTCTTTTTTTGCCTGCCGAGTAACATCTCTTTCTAACTGGCGCGAAATGTCCCGCCCAAAATCTATGAGAGTGACATATATAGTAATATATGTTTAATAATCATGACTACAAGATAATACAACGATAGACGCCATCTTTCAGTACCGCTATTTTGGTCTCTTTGAATCAAAAATTGAGTTTTTGATACTGAGCGAGAAATTGTTGTTTTTCATGCTATTCAAAAAAGTAAAAACGTTTTAACATGGGAAAAGTACAAACAAAATCGCGATTTTGAGTTTGTGACGTTTCTCCTAAGTGCGCTATCTTGTTTTCTTGTATCATGTTTAAAATTATATTCGATGGCTACTCCGCCAACGTCATACAACATGACCCATCTTTTATTCAGCTTATTTTTCCTCCAAAATTTTCTTCATGATTAGCGATAATTGTAAAATCGTTATTAGAATTAAAAAAAAAAAAAAAACTAGTTTCCTTTGAAAAGTACTTTAAAAAAAAAATCGGAAGATTTGAGTTTTTAATTTATGTTTTTTAATTTCGGAAATGTGTTTAGGTGAAGCATATTCTTTTTGTTAGTTCTCAAATCAATTTCCGTCAATATTTAAAATTTATGGCAAAAAATTTTCGCAGATTGTTTCGAATATTGTTTTGCAAAGTTCATGTTCCAATTATATTGAGAAACTAGAAAAGTTTTATTGATTCTGTTTAACTTGAGAATTATTATAAATATATATATGAACATAATTTTAAACATATTTGCAGTTTTGCACCTCCCGATGGTTGTGGGGATCCTGCCGTGATGTGAGTTTTCAATTATTACAAAAAAAAAAAAAAATCTATATATTAAAAAAAAAAACTTTTTGTTTCGACTGCAGTTCGGCGTATTTGCAACAAGAAGGCGTAGCGGAGCAACTCGATAAATTCTTGAAATCACAGGAAGATCGAAGGAAGAATTTAATGTAAGCCAGGAAATGTTTGATATTAAGAGAAACAGAGAGAGAGAGAGAAAAAAAAAACAAATTTTGCTTTTTCTCAGCAGTATGTCGATGATTAAAGTACCACAACCAATGGCTAGCGACACATTTACAACAGCAACATTCGATAGCACTATGGAACCAACGGTTTCTGGCGCTTGTGCAATAACGGTACAACCAACATCATCTAATAGCGCAAGATTTGAAGCGCTGGCAGCTCAAACGAGTGATATCCATCAGAAGAAATTTTGCAACTCAAAGCCAAAGAAATGTAGGTTGCTTCACCAAAATATTTATTGTTTAAACAAAAAAAATCTTAATACATTCTAGGTTGCTTTGAACATGCAGTGGATTTAGGGTCCGAACACTGCAAAGATGCCCATTCGAATAAAAAGCGTATAAAAAAGGATTGCGGTCACGCACGTATAAATGAAACACGCGATAGATTACGCAAGAAATTGATCACTGCCCGAAAGTATCAACAGCAACAGTTACAGCTACAGCAAAAACAAATGCAACAACTGCCGAATGCTCAAACGAAAACGTTCCCGGCTGACAGCGTTCAGTGCCAAACTAATGCAACTATCAGTCAATCGAATCTACAATCCACCGTCAAAAATATTGTTGACACTACAGATAACTTATCGTACGATGATCGTGAGTGTAATACGGATATAGAAAGAAGCGATAGCGATGGCAGCGATACTCTATTGCCAACAACTCCACCGCCATTGGATGAAATTTCACTAAAAACGTACGACATGAACGATGAAACAGACAGTGTGCCAGCACCCAAAAAGATTGAGAAAAATGAAAAAAATGAAAAGGGAATTGGAAAGGTGATCGAAATTTGCGATATGATGGATGACAACAAATTGAATATGAAAAAATGGATAGACGAAACTCTGACATACATTGAAGGATATGCCTCAACGTCCAAGTCAACAAAAAATGGTTCTACCAGTTTAAATAAAACATCTCAACCGCAAACAAAAAATCCAAAGAAAGCTGCAAAAAAAGCTAAACAAAAATTACGCAAGGATGAGGAAAAACGTATTTCAGAACTTCACGAGGTTCGCGCTCAATTTCAAGATATTTATTTTAAAGAGTTCTTTGAGAAAATTGAACTTAAAAGTTTAAAGAGTGCTGCTGCTGCTGCTGCTGCTGCTCTACTGTTGGCGGCGGTGGTGGTGTGCTAATAAACGTCGTTGTGATAGAAAGAAAATAACTGAAATGGAAGCAAATATTAAAAAGTTACAACGTGCCAAAGCAAAATTAGAAGGAAATATTCTTGAGTTGATTGCGACCGTAAAACAAACAAATAATGAATTTAAATTTCCCTATTTGCCAACAAAAGAGCAACAACAGGAGAAATTACATGAAATTGAACAGGGAAAGTTACCACAACCACAAAAACTCGAAAAACAATCTCCAGTACAGCAATCAAGTCCAGAACACCTGTCGAATTCAGAGTCACCGATAAGTTGTGAGAGTGCAGAAACAGCCGGAGGGGATAATGTTTTCAATTATGTACCACTTCCCGCAAAATTTTTCCCCAATATAAGTTTTCCATACGAAATGAGTTTTCCCGGTTTGGGTGGAGGCGGCTTAAGCAATCGAACAACAACCCAGATGCAACAGAAAGTTGGAATGTGCTATAATCCAACTCAACCACAATTGTCATCGAATCCTACAGCTGCAGTTGGCAACGATAGCAATAAAGAGCCATCATCTGATATAGATCCATCCAAACGCATCGTAACAATAAGGCGAGTACACAATCCGAATTTAAATGATTCACAAGTAACGGTGACTGCAAGAGGGAGCTCGCCGACTGAAGATAAATTATTGTATACATTCATAAACGGGCAGCTAGTGCCAACAAATGGAAACCAACGTCCAATATTAGATGAACCGATTTCTGATTCGACCACAGCAGTACAGAAGGACGAAATACAAAAAATGAATAAATCTCAACTAAAAAAAGAACGCCGTAGACAAGCCAAGCTGGAATTGGCACAGCAGACAGTAAAGTCTGATTGTAATGCAAAGGAGCTAGTGCAAAAAGCTGCTGAAACAAGTGAAAAAGTTCAAGTGTTGACTGTGAAGCCTAAAGGAAAAGCTACTGAAATTAAGTCCACAAAGGATAATAGTAAGAAAATTCAACAAGTCCAAGAAGCTGTGCCACCCCAAACTCAAATAAAAGCTAATTCAAAAAAAGCGAAAAAATCTGAAGTCACCGAAAATATGAAGCCACATCAACAGCCAAAGAAGACCAAATCTAGTGACGATAAATCAAGCAATGTTATTGAAGAGCCAATAGTTAAAGTATCTGCGAAAACTGAACATTCCATTTGCAAGAACTCGAGTCCAACAAATGTCCAGACTGTTTCCAATAACACTAAGAAAGCGAAAAAAGCAAATGCTAAAGAGCAACATCGCCTCAAGCTTATAAATCATGGTCAGTTCGATAATAATCCCTATAAAACTCTACATTTGCAGGATTCAGAGTCTGAGTTAGATCTTTCAGCATCTTCATGCGATGAGGAGGATAGTGTTTCTGATGTTGCTGAAGAAAATAATGTGACCCAGACATCTGAAGTTGTATTAGAGAAGAAGCCGAAATTAAAGAAACAGCAGCAACAACAACAACAACAGCAGCAGCAGCAACAAACAGCAGCTGCAAATGATAGCACTAAAAAATCTATGCAGATCGAAACAAAACAACAAAAGGAAACTCTAAAATCGACGGAATTCTTTGAGCATAAAGGTCCTCATAAATCAAATGTCGAAGTTATTGAACAGCGTAGAAATAAAAACAAATCCAATGCAAATAAAAAATCGAATGAAATTACATCAGCAGAAAATCGAGCTAAACAAAAAGAAAATACCAAGCGCTCAGAAGTTGATAGAGATAATGTTGGTTCCTTCGACGGTGCAAATAATAATAATAATAATAATAATAGAAAGAAAACAACCAATGGCGGCAATTTTAGTAATGCAAGAAATACTGCAAAAGTTTATCAAAATCATCCAATACGAGCAGGGGACAACAAACAAAATTCAAATCGTTCCACGACTGCATCGACTATGCAAAGAAGAGATTCCAACATGCCAACACATCCGAATGATAATAATAAGCAAATGTCGAAGCGGTCCCAACGTACAAGGAAAAAACTATTGGACCAGCATTCGCATAAATCATATCCGGATTGTGGTATACCCGCTCATATGGAGCACTTCAATCCAGATGAAGTAAAAATAATTGCACAGAAATCTCAGAAGCAATCCCACCGACTCGATAACTTGTCACACCAATTTCAAGGACTTCAAATAGCACAAGATTCAACAGCAAATAGCAATTTAATGCCGAGCTATGCCAGTGTGAGTGCAAATAAATCAACATCCAGTGGCGGCAGTTCCATAGGTACAGTTAGCATTATGGATCAATTGAATCGCGGCGTGCAAGTTGAAAATCTTTCTCTTCCACCGGGTATAACGTTAACAAAAGTGGATCCTATTAAAAGCGAACAGCTACGCCAAAAGTCTGAATCCATCAAACGGCTTTCGCAGCCAATGCAACCGCACAGTAACAATGTGCCAATTATGCCAACAGGATTCCAACATCACGGCTCGACTATTATAGCACCACCTGTGGCAAGCTATATGCCAGCCCAGTATATTTCTTCTGCAACTGCCATAAGTGGTACCGTTCCATTGGATCAGGGCAATATTATCATGGTAGAGAGTCTTGCCAATTCCAATAATAAAGACAAAAAATCAAAAATAAATTCAACTACTGATAAGCCTCCATCGAAGAATAAGCGAAGACGAAATAAAGGAAAAAATAGCGATGTAAAAGCTCCTGAGAAAATCACTTCATGCTCGAGTGTTACAAGTGGAATTGAACCACAGCAAAAAATGATTACTCTACGCAATCCAATGTTCCATGCTGGACCGTCAGCAGCTGCAACAAGTATTCTACAGAAACCGCCGAGTCTATTGACAAGTAAGTTTATTATTAGCTTAGTCTTCCGAAGAAGCATATATCTAAATGTGAAGTAAAAACTACAATTTATTATCTTACTGCTTTATAGATCGTCACGGCTTTGGTAGTGAAAGTAGCGGATCTTCATACCCTGCTTCAATACCAATGGATCAGCCAGCAGCTATAATTAAGAACGAAAACGGCATGTATACCATTAGAAATCCAGCATTACATCAGGCCGTTACAAACGGATTAGCTATAAGTGGGTACAGGCAATTTGGTGGTAATGTAAGCTATTACACACCACAAGAAGCTGCTGCGGAAGCAACTAGAGCCACGCAGCAGCAACAGCAACAAAAGTCAGTGCAATCTGCAAGACCAACCGAATCATTTTCATATTTTTCGAATAATCCAACAAACCATATTCCATCAACAAGTATTGTTGAGGGCCCTCGGACAGTTTCGACAGCCACATCACCAACAAAACCATCAAATAAAGCCAGTATTATTTGTGCAAGCTCAGATGACACCGCAAATGGATTTTCACAAACGGACAACTCTGGAACATCTCCCATCGCTCGTCCATTGTCAGCGCAGCGTTGTATTTCTGCTATTGGAAGTGAGATCAAAAACAATCGAGGCTGGTCGTCTGAATATAGGCAACAAGAGAACTTGTCAAGTTCCCATGAGAATTGTAAGTAAAAAAAAAAAAAAAAAATTGTGCTGATCCATTTGAAATTAAATTTTAACCGGTTATATTATTTCCATTGAAGTGTCGAGTATTTCCACAGCGACATTGGTTGGTAGTAATAGTATGCTAGATGAAAAGCACAAATCAGCGAATAATTCTTCGTTGCTTCACAATAAATATCAAAGAACAAATTACTATAACGGCTTCGATGTGTTTCCATCGCAAAGTAGCAATGCCAACAACCACATATCAGCAGGAGATCCGAACCCGGCTTTAGTCCTTAACGCCCATTCGACAACTCCATTTGGTTTAACCCGTCCATCTAACTCTCTGTTCGATTCAACAGTTAATGATGCTCATATGCATCATATAGCTCATCATGACTGTGGCGACGATTCGCCGCCTCCAACAAGCTTACTTGGATACAGCAGCTCGTACTTGGATGATATACCTAACACTGGTGTTATACGATATGATGATGCATCGTTCCTTAAAAACCTTATACCAGGGCAACGCTTGAACAAGGAGGTACATATGATGATGGACTATTCATTTTGTTTTGGAAGACAATAAATACTAAACGTACTTTTTTGTTAGCAAGAAATTAAATATTCTTTTAAATCCCTAGGTTTCTATCCATAATATTAATGAATCAAAACCTATACGTAATACATCGCCAATGTCCCACCGTGTTGAAATAACTCCTGTCTACAGTGGAAACAGCAAGATCTCCCAAGCACAAAACGGACAGGGTAATGTTCAACATTTTTCCTCATCAAATGCATCCTTCACGTCCGTATGCCAACAATCTTTCAACGAATTTGGTAAACAGCTAAAATAAAATCCACCATTTATCCAATAAATAAATGATTTTTTCCTTTTTTTTTTTTTCAATCATTCACAGGAGAATCAAATGCATTTTCGAGCTCAAGTAATAAATTCCTTAAAGCAAACAATTCGGATGAAAGCAAAGATATTTCAAGTAGCATTGAGCGTGAAACTCAACGCTACAATATGTTTAACTATGACTTCGAAGGACAATCGCAATCGTCATTGTATGCTACAACACCGAAAAACATAAGCGAAATGAATAGCATTTTTGCCAGTGGCTTCCCAGCACCCAGCGGACGGCAGCAGCGTGCATCGCCATTTGATGAAAACGCGATGGATGGTTTTGTTCAAAATCTAAATTCACTTCAGATCGCTGCTGGCGACACTAACGTATCGAGCTTCAGAGTGGAGCAGTGCTCTAAACAACAATTGGCCGATAGTGGTCGAGAAAGCGACTTACTTGGAAATACCAGCAAAAGTAATTCCACAAACAGCACACCAGCTGGCAGTGGTGGCTGGTGGTAAATGTAACATTCAAATCCATGACTCAGTGAATAATAGCAAAAGTGATTACAACGGATTTTTTTGAGTGAAAAAACAAAAAACATTCTTGTGGTTTATGCGAGATTTTTGGATAAGCCACCCTTCATTTCATTTGTCATTAATCGCCAACTAATCGCCAATCCCTGTTGCTGTCCCTATTAGAATTGTCATCTATATTGACTATAAACTCACTTCGGCAACGAATAAATGCAGTGGCGTTTTTTATTCGTAGCATACATTCAATTTAAGTGGTAAAGATTGTCTTTTCGAATATTTTAATGAAATTCTTTAAATAATGTATATATAATGAATGTGATTGAAAAAAAACAAAAAAAAAATGCTCGATGAATTAATGTGCATAAAGAAGGAATATTGTTTATTTATTGATTCAAAAGTAGGTTTGGGCTTTAAATGTTATGACAGTTAGAGGCTTAAACAATCACGCGAGTAGTCAGTTTTTAAGTCGCCGTTTTGAAGGACTATCGATAGTTTTGGTTCTTGACATTTTCATCATCTGTGGGAAGGTGCACTACGCTATTTCGAAGGCAAGGGACGCCGGGAAAAGAGACGACGGAGGGTTTTTAAAATGCACTGATACCTAAAAATGTCTGCTTCCAATTATCTATATCGAATTTTTAAAATCAATGACAAGTTATTGATTGTTTAATATCTCGATTTGCAAATTTATCATTTTTAAAATCCGTCGATTTTTAAATTTATCGAATTTTAAATTAACCGATTTTCAAATGTATCTATTTTTGAATTTATCGAATTTTAAATTTATCGAATTTTAAATGTATCGATTTTTAAATCGATCGAATTTTAAATTTAATCGATTTTTAAATTTATCGAATTTTAAATGTATCGATTTTTAAATTTATCGTTTAAATATGATTTGAAACTGATCGATTTCTAATTTTATCGATGTATAAACTTATCGATTTCTAAACTTATTGACTTCTAAACTTATCGTTTTTAAGTTCATAGATTTTTAAATTGATCGATTTCTAAATTTATCGTTTTTAACTATTTTTAATTTATCGAATTTTTAAATAATCGATTTGTAAATTTATGGATTTTAAAATTAAATGATTTTCAAATGATCGATTTCCAAATTTATCGATTTTTAAATCCATCGATTTTGAATTTATCGAAATTGTCTATTACCGAATTTATCGATAGATTAAACCGATAAATAAGAGAAACTCACCATATACTTCCCATGTCACGTCATGAAAAACTTCCAGAAAGTCTGCGAGTCTTATGTGTCCCATTTTATAAACCAAATGAGAATTATAGGCGCTCTTTCTACTAGAACGCATTTAGAATTTGCCATTGCGTTTCGCATTTAGCATTTTCTAAAAATTTGGATTTTTGTTCGGTAAAATATTTAGATTCTATGAAGCAAGCTTTGAAATTTTAAAAATTGAAGGAAATAACAATGAAAACTAGACAACTTTTGGCATTTTCATCGCATTTTCTGGAAATGCTGAAAAATGCTGTTCAAAAACCAATTTGATTCATATCAAACATTATTCTCTAAAATTACGAAAACTGTCACTGCCACTGCCTTATTGTAAATCAGCCTTTAAAATCCGCCCCTTTTATATTCCCACGTGCTATAAACTAAGGGAAGATACGTTTTTACAATACAGTGTACTCTCTCATTGCGGACACTCCTTTTTCGGAACCGCAGGTGTCCGCATGAGAAAGAATTGGCTGTATATAATTAAATATAGAAAATTTTACTATAGGAACATCAATCATTTTAAAATATAGGTGGATATTTAGATGTTAAATACCTCGGACAAGCATTCATTTCGGTTGGATTGATGTTTATACTCCAGTACTAGATGTTAGCAAGACTGTTCTACTATGAACACCGTTTAATCGTATTGATTTCTTTTAACAAACATATTAAGTCAAACCACTTGCAATTTGTCAACAAAAATTACTTGGCATGTTAAAATGTAACTTCCAATAGTACTATCGATGCTTCACAACAATCGATAGCTCTCCAGTTCTACCGTGTCGGGTTCGCTTTAAGTAATCCTCTATATGTATTAGTGAAATAGATGTGCGTGCCAGTGATGCCAGATTGTGGGTTTTTCCCCATATTGTGGGTTTTCTCATTCAAAAAACGTGACATGGGGAAAAGTATGGGTAATTTTATATCGAAATTTATGCTACATTTAAGGTATATTTACTACTACAATTTTAAGTTACTTTTATTTTTATTGTTATTTTCTTGATACTTTTATTAAAATATTAAAATATTGCGTTTAAATTCAATGTTCAATTTTGAAATCGGTACGCCCATATTTTCAAAAAATCATTCTGGGTTTTTTCGTGGGTTTTTATTTTTTGAAAATGGGGAAAAATGGGTTTTTTCCAATATATGAGGGTTTTTTTATCGATAAAATCTGGCATCACTGGTGCGTGCGTCTCCAAGAGGGAAATGTCACAACGTGTAATTAGCATACAATGACGGAAGCGATTCAGTAAGCAGAATCCAAATGGTTTTGATTTTGCATACTGAATGGATGAATTCAGTAACATGTCGGCGCAGCCATACTGAACACGTACAGATCGACCCCTTTTTTTTGGCAAAATTGAAGACTTTAGAACAACTTGAGAACAAATTTGCATCAAAAAGTCAAAAATATAACATACGATGAATTGCTTACTGAATTCAGTACCATGACGGGTTGGCCTTAGGAGCAAAAATAACGAATAGATGTCAATAGAAAAGTGCAATCGATAGTTTTCCGGCTTCACTGTTCACATGAGTATAGGGATGATCGATATAATTTCGTGTTCGATTATACAGCTTGATTAAAATAATTAGAAAACTCAAGAAAATATTTGTGCATTGAATAAATCAACACGAATCAATGAAAAAAGAGTTACATCCTTGCCACGTTAGGTATAATTTGCCATTTAAACGTATATCTTGATATTTAAATTCATGTATCGATACTATGATGTGTCGAGATTTTAGTAATCGATATTTTTTGCTCATTGCTAAATTGGTGACGGAGTGCTTCGTATGAAAGAAAAACTCAATTTCCGCGAAAATTGTTAAAACATTGAAACCTTCATTCGAAACTCCTTTCTACCAGGAATGGTGTTGTTCCGCAAGTGATTTCATAAATGTCGGAACACAGCTGAACACCAGCTAACGTACAATTGGACATATACGTGGCTAAATTCTTAAAGTTTTGTTTTTGATATTTCGTTTTTTTTTTCGGGGTGTGTGTGTGTTGGTGTGTTCGTATGTGCGAATATAATTGCGTTAATAATTTGTTCTAAAATCAGCGAGGAATGTCAGATTCAATCCAAAAATCCGAAAAACGTACTGACCCAGAAATGAAGGGATGGCTACTGAAGTGGACGAACTACATCAAAGGTGATTCTCCAATGATTTTGGCTTTTTGTTGCGATTTCTTTATCTTTATCTATCAGTGAAAACAGGGCAGGAAGACGTTATTTTTCACATACATATATTCTTATTATGATTACTACGCTTATATTTTAGAAAGTTTCGTAACTAAGCTTATACTTGATTGCAAGAATCAGTCGCCGAATGAAGTTCGATTTTCTCATTAATATAAGTTTACTTTATCCAAGTTTAAACTGCTATAAGCCGGTTTCTTAAACGCATTTTCACGCTAGAAAACTCCCAACTTTGCCTAATACTCACTGCTGATGAGTTGAGTAACTTCGGTCATGCTCTTATTCTAATGAGTATGAGGCGCCTTAGAAACAAACATAATCGGGCAAGTCACAGATATTGAATACGATTGAAAACGTACGAAATCAATGAAATTTAAGCGAAATCGAACGTTTTCTGTCGTATTCGATTTCTGTGACATGCCCGAATATTCCATATAGTTCATGAAGCGCATTTGCAATTAAGTTAATTTTTCAACTTTTCTAATCGTAGGCTATCAAAAAAGATGGTTTGTTCTCTCGAAGGGCGTGCTGAGCTATTATCGCAACCAGGCCGAAATGAACCACACATGTCGGGGCACAATTTCACTCCACGGCGCATTGATACACACAGTGGACTCGTGCACGTTTGTTATTTCAAATGGTGGACGCAAACCTTTCACATAAAGGCAGCTAACGAAGTGGAACGTCAGTCCTGGGTAACAGCGCTGGAGCTAGCGAAAGCTAAAGCTATACGTACAATGGAATACGAAGAGGAGGAAGAAGAGGTGACATCACTTGTGGTGCCAAGTCAGGAAATAAATACGGTCGTTCGGGACTTAACCGAACGTTTGGAAAATCTACGAACCTGCTACGATTTGATAACAAAGCACGGCGTTGCGCTCCAGCGTGCGCTAAACGATTTAGAGAGCAACGATGAGGAAGCCTTATCGAGTCGTATAAAAATTGTAAACGAGCGCGCAACTCTATTTCGTATAACGTCGAACGCAATGATAAATGCATGCAGTGACTATCTACGGACAGCTGATTCACAGGGGCACAAATGGTCTAAAATGCTGCAACACGAGCGCGAGCAAAAACAACGACTGGAAGAGATTGTCGAACAGTTGGCGAAACAGCAATCGCAATTAGAACAAGCGGCACAATTTGTTCGTTCGCAAACGAATCAGTCGACAGCAAAAGTCTCGCATACTGGGCGAGCCGGAGGCGGTGCAAATAAAGATATTAGTTCGTCGATTGTCACATCGGATGATGAGAACGAATTTTTCGACGCCGAAGACGTTTGCTTTACTCTCGACGAAGGAGAAGGAGAAGGAGAAGAAGAAGAATCATCACGGCACGACGACGATCGATTTACAATGAAAGTGGAGAGGCCTCGAAATGCATCGGCGTCCGATGAAAATGCGCATAGTAGTAGCTCATCTGAGAATGAGGAGCATAAAAAAGCATCGCGTCAAATTCACGTTGTTAGCCCTCCACAATCTAATAAGGACAATGTTGACCATTGTCAAGTTAGCAATAGCAGACTTGATGATGATATAAACCGAAGGCAATTGGTGATGACATCCTCCAAGCAAGGCTGCAGACAACGACGTACACGTGTACCCAATAAACCGAATTATCCGCTGAATCTTTGGTCGATTATGAAGAACTGTATCGGCAAGGAACTATCGAAGATCCCAATGCCAGTTAATTTTAATGAACCTCTGTCGTTGTTACAACGCCTAACTGAAGACTACGAATATGCCGACTTATTGGATATTGCTGCCACAATGCAGGATGAATGTGAACAGCTTGCCTACGTAACAGCATTTGCCTTATCGAGCTATTCGACGACTGCCAATCGAATTGGTAAACCATTTAATCCGCTACTCGGCGAGACTTTCGAGTGTGATCGTACTGACGATCTTGGCTGGCGTTGTATAGCCGAACAAGTTTCACATCATCCGCCGATGGCGGCGTTGCACTGTGAAGGAAAAGATTGGATCTGCTGGCAGGAATTTACAATGACTAGTAAATTCCGTGGAAAATATCTCCAAGTAAGTACCACGACTGTTGCATAACCGAATCGTGCGAGAGTCCGAAAAAGGTACACAATCATATTTTTATACCCGACACACTCTGTGTCGAGGGTATATTGCGTTTGTGTGGTTGTGTATAACACCCAGAACCAGTCGAGATAGATCATACAAAATGTATATAGAAATGATCAGCGTAATCAGGAGATTCGATTTAGACATGTCCGTCTGTCCGTCCGTCTGTCTGTCTGTCCGTCTGTCTGTCTGTCTGTTTGTATACAGTTTTCTTATCGAAGGAGTTGAGATATCTTGACAAAATTTGGTATGCGTGCTCACGGGGACATGAGTAAGAACAAGTTCGAGAATGGACCCGATCGGACCATTTTTAGGGGTACCTCCAGTACTAGGGTCTGTTACGAAAATCACAAAAACTGCTCTAAAAGCGAAGTTTTTCAACATATTTTGATGAAATGGGATATTTGATCATATTTAAAGGCCAGTAATATTATTTCCAAAAATTGAAAAAGTGGGCGTGGCAGAAGGGCGGTTTTCGAAAATTGTCTCCTACACCCGAAATTCAAATGGGACTTGAACGAAATTTGGCACTTATGCTTCCTTTGTAGCCTTTAACATTCTCCCATAAAATTTCCTTGATCGGGCCATTTTTAAGGGTACCTCCAGTACTAGGGTCTGTCACAAAAATCCCAAAATTGCCTTAAAATCGGACTTTCGCAATATTTCAATGAAACTTAGAATTCGAGCGTATATTTAAGCCTCTGATAAGAATTCAAAAAAATTGGAAAAGTGGGCGTGACAAAGGGGCGGTTTTCATAAAGAAATCTAAGAAAAGTCGGTATATGGGACCCCTTATGGTCTTAAACACCTCTTGATATTAAAAGTTATTTGAACATGTGTGTCAGGCTCGCCTGACTATAACACCCTTACTTGTTTTTTAAAGCGTTGACAACAAAGGGTGATACTACTTGGAGAAAATGACAATAGACCGATTTCGTTCACTTCTTCGAAAAGCAAAAAATTCTTATCAATAAAGCTGAAAAAAAAAATGTCTGATCATATTTCAAACAAAGGCATCTGCGTTTGTTTAAAAATTAAATTAAAATAAATAAAAAACGACGTCAAGGTTAGGCGCAATACTCGATCTTATCGGCCAAGCGACGCAAACTACTTTGAAACGTATATACGATACGGAATTGTATGACTCAGTGGGTCAAGTCCATAATTAACTTTATTTTAATGATTACAAAGACCTCGGCGATAGCAAGTTTCGCTATTGTTTCGTTTTGTCGTTAGAAGAAAAGGAAATACAGGAATTATTTGAACGGGAAATTTTCATTTTTTTTCTTTCGTCGATTCTACTTACAGAAAATATTCGCAAATTCGATTAACTTTAAAATATTTATTTTTCTCATATATTTTATTTTTTTAAAGGTCATACCTTTGGGTGGTGCCCACGTCCTTTTCCATAGCACAGGAAGAAAGTACTCTTGGCGAAAGGTGACGACAACAGTTAACAATATAATCGTTGGAAAGCTTTGGGTAGATCATCATGGTGAAATGAAAATAACGAGTTCAAACAGTGCTTCCGGTTTGAAAGCCATCGTTAACTATATACCCTATTCGTATTTTTCTCGTGAGACACAGAGACGCGTCAAGGGTGTCATTATGGATCAGAATGATGAAGTGAAATGGGTAGTTCGTGGACATTGGGATGCAAGGGTTGAAATAGCATCCGTACAATCGACGTCCATGTCATCTGATGGTCCAGTTTATAAGACTGGAAGCTATAAAGCAATCTGGATACGTCGTATGCCAGATCCAGAAAGTGAAAGATACTACAATTTCACACGGCTAGCTTGTCAATTAAACGAAATGGAAGATGGTATTGCGCCAACGGACTCACGTTTAAGACCTGACCAACGTCTAATGGAAGGAGGTCGATGGGATGAGAGCAATAAAGAGAAAATACGTCTCGAAGAGAAACAACGCGAGAAACGACGAGCTCTTGAAGCTCAAGCTGAATTAGCCGCTGAATCCGGACATCCATATCCGCCCTATGAGCCACTTTGGTTCGAACGCAAAAAAGAGGAAGGAACCGATAATGTTGTGCACGTGTTTAAGGGTACGTATTGGGAAGCGAAACGTCAACAGGATTGGTCAATGTGTCCTGATTTATTTTAAAGTTAACGAAAAAAAAAAAAAAAAAAATCTTTCTGATTGTAAGCTATTGTTTTGTGTTCCCTAACGATAACGAATATGATAATCAGCAAATGAAATACATAGAGAGGGTTATCGTGCTATCGTCTTCGATATCGTTGTGGCGTTCAATGTAGTCAAGTAATCAAGCATTGTTGTGTAGATGAATTATACGGAAAATAAAAATGTGTCCCTCTGTTCAAAATGGAGAAATCTAGAAGACGACCTATTCATAAAAATATTTTGAGGCTTAAAAAATGAAAAACGAAATAAATGCCACACAAATTTAGTCACTCGGTTAAAGTATTCTTTGTGTTTGGACAATTTCCTAAAAAAGCCTGTTTCTACTTTTAGGTAGTTCCTTATGAAAAAAATAGTTTTTTTTTTTGTTTTCCAAAATCGCAGATTTGAAATTAGTCGCGCAACATTCTTGATCACGTAAACTAATTTCGATTATGCACCTTTCGATTCAGTGCAACTGCTTGATTTTACATACATTAAAGTTGTCAGCGTGAAAATTTGGAATAATGCGCGATCAAGCGTCAATACATGCCGTCCGTGAGATGATCTGCTCAATCAAATAACTCCAAAAGCGCAAATTTAAAAGCACGAACATTTTATACGTTTTTTTTTTTTTTAATTAACCTAAATATTTGCTCTCAAAATATTTTAATATAACAGAAACTCGAGTCTTAAAAGGAAAAAAATTCCCATTAAAATCTCTTTAACCCAAGCATAAAAAAGCATGACTTATGAACGGTAATTTAAAAACCTCATAATTTAAAATTAAATCCATAAGTAATAACATAAAAAGCAGTGACTTTAATTGAATCGGTAATTTCAAAAACCTCATAACTCACTAGAATATAAATTTTTTTTTTAAGGAATCAAAAAAGTGCTTCATACTTAAACCAACGAGTTTGAATGGACATTTTTTTTCCTTAATTCAGTATTAATGTGGAAGGAATGTTTCAGCTTATATATTCTTTTCTCAAAGTACGCATCTATCTACAGGGTGTTCCATACTCAATGGATCAAAAAAAAAAAAGGAGGTGATAGGGGGAACCCATACAAGCAAAAAATTGTATGGAAAGGGGGGTTCATCTTGCACTCGTAAGGAGCTAGAGGCGCGGAAAGAATTCGACTAAATTGCTGAGCATACTTTTAGGCGGATATGTAAAACTAAAACACTATTCAGAAATTTTTAAATTTCTTAGATTTTTCTTTTTCTCATGCTGCCTAAAAGTGTGCTCAATAAATTTGATTAAAATAACTTTTCTGGGAGTCAAAAATACAAAATAATTATTTTCAAACCTTAGTTTTGCATTGATTGTGAAACTTTTTTTTTAGCAACCATGGTATCAAATTGAAGAGAAAAACTCAAAGTTTTCGAAAAGAGTAAAAAAAAAGAGGCTCGATCGTATTTCTTTTGAATTAAATCACTTTAAAAGCCAAAATTACACTATTTTAGGCTTAGATGGTAGTACCAGAGAAAACGGAGTTGAATTATTTAAAATCGTAGTATGCAGTGTTAACGGAAAACCGCCAAGCTTTTCATATCATATGTGATTTTGAATTTACGGCCTGTAAGTGAGGAGCACCGGGGAAAAAACCAAAATATTGTTTTTTGCATGAAACTCCTCAGGGGTGCATTTGTGACCCCCCCGCCATACGATTTTTGGTCCGTCTGGACCCCCCTATCACCTCCTTTTTTTGATCCATTGAGTATGGAAGACCCTGTATAAGGAACCGATTTTAGAAAAAAAAAACTTATGTTGGAAAAAATTTGACTTGAGAGGTTTTTTAAATGATCGATTCAATTTCTTAATGTGAGCTATGCAAATTCGAAGTCTAATCCTGAACGTTGATGATTATAAGCCAAAAGTCATTAACGCTCGCATCTCTATTATACACTTATTCAGACACAAGAACACTTACTTATTAAAACACATTTAGGTTTTAGAGCCATAACATTACGATAGATTCTAATGAGGAAAACAATATATAATAAATTAAAAGAGAATTACAATGAAACGTCCCGGATCACTTATACGTTTTTTTTTTTCTCGCACGAATAAATGTTTTGTATTAAAAATAAAATTAAAAAAAAAAAAATCTATTTAAGAAATCCCGTTTACACTGTGTCTTGTTTCAGATGATTTGATCACAATTTGTTATTTAATAGGATCTCTGAATTCTAAACGCTGATTTTAAATTTAAATTCAAACGACAATTGCGAGAGTTCTTAGATCAATTGATCAAGTTATTCGACAGTTCAGTGTAAAATTGATTTCAATAAAAAATTGAGTAAATAGAAGTGAGAAAATATGGAAAATTAAAAAAAAAACGCAAAATATTTATATTTAAACTTAAAGTTGGATAGTATTTTCGCGTGTGGTTTACAGCGAATAGTTACTCTCTCGTCATGGAATGCTTCCTTCAGAATCTTTTAACTTGTTTTGAAAACACAAAATTTGGAGATGCACAATTAATTGGACTGCACTGAGAAGAGCCAAAACTCATAGCGAATCGCAAAAGATCATAAAGATCATGCATCATAATGAGAGACTAAAGAGAAAATTTATAATAATTAATAATTCGTTATGACTGTTTTCTTGAATCACACCAATCTTTACATCGATGTTAATAAGCGTTAAATTATTTAATCTTTATTTTAATATTTTTATAATTTACAAACGCAACTTTATTGCTCTCTGTAATTGCGTTTATGCCATTGAATTTATATTTAATCAAAGCTCTAAAAGTTATGTCCTAAAAAAAAAAAATTCAATCGACTCGAGACAAATGTATTTTCTTATGGTCATTATTGAAAAATTTTCCCGAATTAACCGCACGTGGCACAATATTTTGTGATGTCACTTCTCGTGACTTTGGAGCAGACCTGTTAAATAATGATTATTTAATTAATGATTAATTAATCAGATTATTTTTTTCTTATGAGTGAAATAGTGATTATTTAATGATTATTTTTGTATGACCTATATTAATCAATGATTGCGATTACCAAATAATCATGAAATAATCAGGATTATTTCAGATTAATGAAAAAAATCAGAAAAAATCAAAAAATAATCAAAAAAATAATCCCGATTAATTTTAGATTATTTTTGATTTTTTTTTTGATTATTTTTGATTTTTCCTGATTATTTTTGGGTTTTTTGATTTTTTTTTTTATTAATTTTGATTTGTTCTGATTTTTTTTATTAATTTTAATTATTTTCAATTTGTAATTGAATATAATTAAGTGTAGTACAGCGAGGGGCCCATATGTCCTTGCCTATGACATCGCAATGTAAAATTCGCCTCTCGAAAGTATTGCCGGTGTTTTGACGAGGGGTGGTCCTAACCACAGGTGGCCGGTGAATTCACTTGTCCGGTGCCGGTCCCACGGACTATAGGGAAACTTTGGAAAAACGATGTTATTCAATTACAAATTGAAAATAATTAAAATTAATAAAAAAAAATCAGAACAAATCAAAATTAATCAAAAAAAAATCAAAAAACCCAAAAATAATCAGGAAAAATCAAAAATAATCAAAAAAAATCAAAACTATTCAAAAATAATCTAAAATTAATCGGGATTATTTTTTTGATTATTTTTTGATTTTTTCTGATTTTTTTCATTAGTCTGTAATAGTCCTGATTATTTCACGATTATTTGGTAATCGCAATCATTAATAATCAAAAATTTCAAGAAGTTAAATTAATAATGATTATGGATTAAAAAAAGAACAATAATTCATGATTATTAATCTTAATCGGGATTTAACAGGTCTGCTTTGGAGTGCCCAAGGACATTGAAAACTTAAATTGATCTGTATACTTATCGCAATTCCTAAAGCGTTTGAGGATCGTTCGCAGAAGCGGTGAAGTTAATGCTCAATTTAGGGGGCTACTTCCTTCGGTTAGTAGATCACCCAATTTGTATGCCTTTGGTCTAAACGTGATGAGAAGAGACGTCCATATCCATCCAATAATTGAAAATTCCTCATGCGGCTAAATTCGTATAAATTTTCAATAATGCATGCACTGTGAATGCATTATTTTTTTTCGAATTTCTTTTTCCCATATTCTCTTTATTTAGCATTGCTCGATATTGTATAATCTTTCTTCCAATCACATTTAAAAGCGGCCTTACACTTGTTGGTAATACTAATGCCACGTCACCGTGTAAGGCCGGCCTTATGTGTCTCGAACCGTCAATAAGAGAAATGCCAGTATATGTGAAACAATAAAAAAGAAATATACCTATATATTTATATTTTTTATAATCGCAAACTAAGTGCGAACTAGTAAAAAAAACAAAAACAAAAAAAACCAAAACATGTTGAAAGAAAAACTATTAATATCCTTTTTTAAAATAGTGTTTCTTTGTATTAATAGATAATACCAATGTTGTAAACAAAACAAAAAATTGAACTCTCGAACTTTATAAAAGTCGATAATTTTCATGTCGTTATTTAGATTTTTAAGAATTTTATTCTACTTATTTTTTGCTGATTGAAAATTGCATTTTTTTTTCTTTCTTTTAGTTTTCGAAATTTTTTTATTTTTATTTTCTTGCTATTTCCACTCGTAATTTTTATGATAAATTACTTTTGAATTTCGTTTGTGATGTAAATAATTGAATTGTCGTGAGCATAAAAGTTTTGTAAATTTTATTATAGTAATGCGGATTGTTTTATACTGAATAGATATATATATATAAAATATTATCGGAGACCATAAAAATGATACACAACCATGAAAATAATAAAATATATAAAAATTATAATAAAACATAAAAGCCATTTTAATTTCCAGGGTTTTTATACCCGACACACTCTGTGTCGAGGGTATATTGCGTTTGTGTGGTTGTGTATAACACCCAGAACCAGTCGAGATAGACTATACAAAATATATATAGAAATGATCAGCGTCACCAGGAGATTCGATTTAGACATGTCCGTCCGTCTGTCTGTCTGTATACAGTTATCTTATCGAAGGAGTTGAGCTATCTTGACAAAATTTGGTATGCGTGCTCACGGGGACATGAGTAAGAACAAGTTCGAGAATGGACCCGATCGGACCATTTTTAGGGGTACCTCCAGTACTAGGGTCTGTTACGAAAATCACAAAAACTGCTCTAAAACCGATGTTTTTCAAGATATTTTGATGAAATTTGGCATTTGAACATATTTTAGGCCAATTAATGTGATTTATTTTATTAATTAATAATTTACAAAAATTAGAAAAATGGGCGTGGCAGAAGGGCGTTTTTCGAAAATTGTCTCCTACTCCCGAAACGCCTATGGGACTTGAACGAAAATTGGCACTTATATGTACTTCCTTTGTAGCCATAAGCTACCTGCCCAAAAATATTTTTGATAGGTCCAATATTAAGGGTACCTCCAGTACTAGGGTCTGTCACAAAAATTTCAAAACTGCCCCAAAATCTGACTTTTTCCAAATATTTCAATGAAACTTAGAGTTTGCGCGTATATTTAAGCCTCCGATTAGAATTCCGAAAAAAATTGGAAAAGTGGGCGTGGCAAAGGGGCGGTTTTCATAAAGAAATTAAACAAAAGTCAACAACTCCTGATATTAAAAATTATTTGAAGATGTGTGTCTGTGTCGGGTATTCTATTGTCAGGCTTGCCTGACTATAACACCCTTACTTGTTTTTTTTTTTATAGATTTGGAATATTTCAAAATATTCGACAGCTCGAATTCCTATCATCTACTTTGCCGTTTTAGCACGTTATCAACAGGCAGGAAATCTATTTCAAGAAACTGGAAATCTTTATGATTAAAAATCGTTTAGCCTATAGAATTAAAGCGATTACAGTTAATCTAACGACCAATCGTCGAGAATCATAAATTGTTTCTTAATTCAATCGAAACTATATTTAATTTTGGGTATTCGAAATTTAACAAAGTTTGAAAGACCCTAACTATACGAACCGCTGACTTATCTCACAATTAACTCTTTCAATTACAGAGCTATTTTATTGACTTTATGAATTGCGCGGTACCTCTTTCAAATAATAGTAACGTCCGTTTGACCTATTACGCTATCACCCCAGAGACCTGGATTCAATCCTAGTCAAAACATTTGCTTTTTTTTTTTAATTAATTTCTATAATTCTCTTTGCTTTCGTTTTCGCTCCAGTAGAATAAGCGAAGAATAAGGAAATGAAGTAAGTTGAAAAATATATTTAACTATTTTTGTTTACTCCTAAAAGTATGTTATTAAATATGTTGAAATTTAAAGGCATGACTATATGCTTAAGGCACATCCTAAGAGTATGCAAGAAAAAATCTCGCAAGAAATTTGAATTTTTTGCACTTTTAAAAGCGAATAGCTTACTAACGCTCCATTTTATCATAACTAGAGCTGTCAAAAATATGCATTTATAAATTTAAAGCATACTTTCTGGGGGATAAACTTTTCTTACCAACATTTTGTGAATAAGTCTAGTGAAGTTGAACTTCAAACGGCTTTTCTACCTTCATAAAAATTCTTATTGAAGTTAAAAATCTATTTGAATCTTAACTTTATGCGAGTTGAACAAAATTTTTACTCTATAAAGTATGCTTTAAATCTATAAATGCATATTTTTGACAGCTCTAATCATAACAGTGTTTTGGGAAGAATTACTTGGCGTATCGTTGACTAAATTTTAATACCAGTTAGGAATACCCAACTTTAACTCAAAAATAGATATGGGCCAAAAAAACTTTAAAAAAATTTTTGCATGAAGGCTTACCGTTAACTCAAAAAACTAATGATGCAGTTCGATTCCCCGTACCCGAAATAGGGGGAAACCGTTGTCACCGGCCTTGTCTTTTTTTTCGACTTCCACAGTGTAATATAAGAATAAATAAAAGATGTGTCAATTGAATTGATGCCGCCTCGGTGAAGGCTTTTTAATAATTGCTTTGGTCATCTCACATTACAACGTGCAAAACAAAATAGTTGAGAGGAGGAGGGGGAAAAAAAAAAATAAAACTTAACAATTAAAACGGTGAGAATTAAAGAGGAATTCCAATCGACTTTATTATTCTAAAGGTTGCAATACTTTCAAACATCGGCCGTTGTCTGTGACGTTTGGTATATTTTCAATGATCTGAGTAAGGCTTCCTCCGACGGATCACGACCGCGGAAACGTCGAAATACTTCGGCTGTTGGTATTGTCCCTCCAGAAGCCAAAAATGTTGACTTATATCGTTTTCCCACTGTTTGCATGTCTTTTGAATTTTGTGTAAAATCATCGCTAATATCAGCAGCAATTAATCTTGAGTAGATATGACTGAATTGTGCTGCTGCCCAATCGCCAGAAAATATATCTATTAGCGAGCATGGATGTGCATCACGCTTATCCAATGGAAGCATATTATAAACGGGCCATAATCGTTTAACAACATCACGCCAAAATTCGTTCGATTGATGCAATTCAATATCAAGATCGGCTAAATACAATTCTCTACATAGATTAAATCCTGCCATGTTGGTTCGCAATAATTGCATCGATTTTGCCATTTCATCAGTTATTTGCTCATCGTTTCCATAATGACATGAAATTGACTTAAGAACATTGGAGTCATTGAGAAAATTGGACATAACATTTCCCGAGATCTGTGAAGCATCCCATTCGATATTCGAAAGGCCAGCTAAATCGGTGAATGCAGCGCGTGTAAGTAAATGTTGCAACGCTGTACCGAACGTTTTAAAAACCATATGCAAATCATCGAAATTCAATAAATATGGTTTGCCGTATGCGGGTGCAGTAAAATTAAATATTAATGCACAAAGCGGATTTAGATTTGCAGCTTCATTACGATTTCGTATGCTAACCATCCAACCATTATTTTTGCCATAGCGATTTTCTTTTGAATAGCAATCAACATAGAAACCACCCATAGGAACAGATCCTGTCTCAACATCGTTGTCATAAATATCGTAGTATTTTACAGCTGGCTGCCAAACTTCAGCATCCTTCCGTTCAATAATTTTTATATTAAAAAGCCGCTCAGAAAGACCGAATAGGTTGGACAAGACATGCGGCAGGGGAAAATATTCACGTAATTTCTGTTCATCCAATTGATTTGTTGATATGAGATATTTTCGCTGCCAGTACGGTATGTCATACATTTCCAATTTCTGCTTCAAACCACACTCCGATGCAAATGATTGAAGCTCAATGATTTCAACTGACTGAGCTGGACCAGCGAATTGCAATAGTTTTGCAAAAATTTCTTTCAAATTCTCAACACTTCCAATCATTTTAGTTTGCATCGACATTGCAACGAAACTTGGGTAACCTGTTTTTATAAAAGAATTTGAGAATTATTAGAATATACACCCAAAAATGCATAAATAAAAGAAAAAACAAGTAAGGGTGTTATAGTCAGGCGAGCCTGACAATAAAATACCCGACACAGACACACATCTTCAAATAATTTCTAATATCAAGAGGTGTTTAAGGCCATAAGGGGCCCATATACCGACTTTTGTAAATTTCTTTATGAAAACTGTCCTTTTGCCACGCCCACTTTTCCATTTTTTTTATCTCTAATCGGAGGCTTAATATACGGCTAAAATTCTAAGTTTCAGTGGAATATCTCAAAAAATCCGATTTTGGGCAGTTTTGAGATTTTTGTGACAGACCCTAGTACTGGAGGTACCCTTAAAAATGGACCGATCAAAAAAATTTTTGGAGAGAAATTTTTATCAAAGAAATATAAATTGTTCAATCCCATTTGATTTCTGTAAAATATGTTCAAAATTGCCACGAATTTCCAATTCGAAATAATATATGCCTTAATGATCAATCAAATTCATCAAATATCTGAAACATCGATTTAGAGCAGTTTTTGTGATTTTCGTAACAGACCCTAGTACTGGAGGTACCCCTAAAAATGGTCCGATCGGGTCCATTCTCGAACTTGTTCTTACTCATGTCCCCGTGAGCACGCATACCAAATTTTGTCAAGATAGCTCAACTCCTTCGATAAGAAAACTGTATACAAACAGACGGACATGGCTAAATCGAATCTCCTGGTGACGCTGATCATTTCTATATATATTTTGTATGGTCTCGACTGGTTCTGGGTGTTACAAACAACCACACAAACGCAATATACCCTCGACACAGAGTGTGTCGGGTATAAAAAAAAATGAATACTAATGCCTTTATAAGATGTGCTCACTTAAACTTACCTAAAATATTCGCTTGCCGATGTCGTAATGATCGTATTTTCTCCAAGTGAGTACTATTCTCGAGACTTCTCTCTAATTGCCCGGAAGCCTTCCGAATATCCGCTTGCCAAACATTCCATCTTTGCTCTCGATCTGGGCAGTATTTTAAAAATCCATTAACAATTTGTGATTGTAAGGAAATCTTCCATGGACCTTCCATCGGTTGATTGGGATCCTTTGCGGTGGCTTCCAAAAGTTCTGGTGGAAAATCTCGTACAATTTGAAAATCGCTGACTGTATGATTGAATGTATGAATGGACATATTTATCTTATTCTTATAGTTAGCCCGTTCTTTGCTCAATTGCGATAAGATATCTCTTAAGTTTTCCCTTTGTGTGTCTGAAAGCCTTAGGCCATTCAGTTTACCCTCTAAAAGGTATTTTTGCAACAAGCGTTCTTCGGTATTTTCATATTTTGGTGGTGCATTTGTCGCAGCCATTGCCGTGGATTGCTGCTGTTCTAAGGCATTATAAAGTTCCTTGCAATTGTACTTGGACGCTCGGGCATTTCGAGCTCTTTCATGTATGTTCATATACGATTTTGTTGGTATTAATGTACAATTGCCTAAATATAAAGCTTTCGCTACGCCCCATGTTGTGTTCAGCGGTCCAGTAACTTCATCCAGTTCTCGGAATATTTGAGCGGTTTGAACTTTTCCTTGCTGCTCAATTATAGCCGCTTCGATGCGTTTTAACTGTCTTCTCTACGGCTGCGGCTTGATGGCCAATGGCAGCTAAACAATTTTCAATCGTTATATCATTGAAAGCCGGCAAGCCATCTGGCTTCAATAAAGCTTCATTCGCATTTGCGTCTTCTCCTATTTCAGGAACACTTTTGAAAACATAACAACAAAAAATAGGTTATAAAATCGAAATTCAATCGAAAAATTTATAGGTACTTACAGAACAATATAGCCCGCACAACGCTGTGATGTCTTTAGGAAATGCTTATTCGGCTTTCTCAATTTCGATCTTTGCAAAAATGCAAACATTTTTCTATTAAATAATAATACACAATTTTTTCCCCAATGCACAACAAACGGGCTTGCCTAGCACGTAAATCGATCATATGTTTTTAAAAAATATCGAAAGCTACCCAGTTGGAAAAATATCGAAAATTACTCATAATTGTAGAAAAGACGACTACTTCAGTTCGGATCATTTTTTATTTGTTTGGCCAATACAGTGGAACCTCGAATATCGGGATGGAACGGGACCAGCAACCAATCCGGATAATCGAGGTTTTTATAAAATAAGCTGAACAAATCAAAAATTCAATATGCAAAATCGATTCCAGCGAGAGTGTCGCATTCTATAGTATTTACCGTTTTCGACTCTCGCGTTGAGTTTTTGTATACATAAACACAAACAAAAAATAAACACACCGCATTTCAAAATTCGATGAAAAAAGCGGTAAACCATATTCTATATTGAAATGAACGATAGTCGGCGACATTATTCGCTCGTTCGAATGAGAAAAACTGAAAAAAAATGAGTGAGTGTTTGAACTCACTGTAGATGTGTAAACTAATAAAGATTCACTCAATATTAACCAATATTTAATCAACCATGCATTTAACTTATTCAATGTTTCTAGTTGTTCTCTATAGTATTCATTTATATTAATATTTACCTGTGATTAAAAAATATGAATATTCAGTATGTCGACAAGTTGTTGGTAATCGGCATAATCGGCAATTTTAATCTTCGGATGGAAAAAGCCGAATATTTTAGCCGAATATTTTTGCATTTTAATGAAGTAAAAAGTCACGATGATTTTCAATGCTTCATTGAGACCTTTTACACTAGTGAATTATTGCCGTAAATTCTCACTTTGTCGACTAAAGCGAAATTTAAGAAATTTGAGCTTTTTTTTTTGTGAAATGAATAAAGACTGATTTTGTTTCCTTACTGTAAAATGTTTTGCATTCGTCGCCTTCTTAAGTCTTCAACTCTGCCGATTGTTCGGCTTCGGCTAAAAATCCACCTTCGGTCGGACACTAATATTCAGACATGCCCTAGAATCCGAATTCGAATAAAAACCTCGAAATTTATACATTTCTTTTCAATCAATCAAACGAATTTCGATTTGAAACGAATTCGCAATTCTAGAGCATAGAGGATTACCTGAATTTTGGCTATATAATCCCACTTTTTCTGGTTAACGTGTAACGTTTAAAATTCCAACTTTAAATGTATTTTGCTTTTCCTTTGCAAATGTGAATCAGCTGTGTCAATATAAAACTAGGGCTGCCACACTGGCTATTTAGTGCCGAAATTTGAGTTTTTTTTTACCTACTGGCGCATTTGCTCTTTTTTATTTGAATTTGTTCTTTTTCGCAGGGTGTGGAGAGCGATTAAAATACTCTCTTTTTTACAACTAATCGCGGCATGGTTGCAATTTCTGAGTTTATCAATACACACTGCGAACGTACAAAAAGACCGTTCGTGTCAAAGTGCGTACGAAGTCAATGTTTTCGCGATTGCTCGTTTGCTGAAGTATTTCTCACTGTAAAATGCAATCACAAAATAAGCGAATGTGAGGAAAATCGTATTTTTAATCGTTTGCGAGCGAATTTTAGCGCACCCTTCTGATAGATCTGGATATTTACGAATTCCGAAATATACATATATCATAACACCTTCATCCACTCATGTCTTCATTTATAATTTACTGTTGAAATATATATAAAAGATGAAAATATAACATAAATTACTGAAGAAAAATACTTTGGTTCTTTTTTAATGAATTTGGCTCATTTTTGATATTTTTTTGGCGCTCTTCGATTTTTTCAAGGGCAGCCCTGCATAAAATATAGCAATTAGGAGCCAATACAAACGAACATACGACACACGGATTTTCACACAGAGTCGTTCTTACCCAATCAAAAACGTCTTATTTTTTTTATATGGGGTTTTTATGAACGTATCGGAATAGGATTTTGCTCTACCGAGCGTATAGATGTTTACACATCAATAATTTTTTTTCGCGCCAAGATGCTCCGGTTAACAGATGAGTCCGGTTAATGGGAGTCCGGATAATCGAGGTTCCACTGTATTCGAAAACAAACATGAATGGAAATGAAGTTTAATGTTCACATTTCCCACTGGGAATGTTTTCACAGAACACCTGATAAATATGCTAAGACTTTGGAAGCTCGTCGGCTGGGAACTAAGCGGCGGAAGACACCTGCATTTAACGGCAAAATGTGCATCACGTCGAAGGGTAGTGGTGACAGGAACAGGGGCTGTAACACCACTGGCAAACAATATAACGGAATCATGGCAACGGATAAAAGCCGGTGAGATTGCAATTTCGAGTCTTGGCGAAGCTTTTAAAGGATTGCCATGTCAAGTAGCCGCACAAATAAATCGTGAATGCCTACAGATTGATAAGAAGTTAAGTAAGACTGATTTGAAACTTATGAGTCCTGCTACACAAATGGCTGTCCTAGCAGCAGATGAAGCACTTCTGAATGCCAAGCTCGATCCAAAATCTTTAAGTGATCAAGAACGTGATCGCATTGGTGTTTGCGTTGGAATGGGAATGTTCGACTTGAGTGAGGTTTATGGTGCATGGCAACAGTTACAGCGTGGCTATAATCGTGTTGGTCCGTATTTTGTGCCAAGACTCTTACCAAATATGGCTTGTGGGAATATATCAATGCGCCATAAATTACGTGGGCCCAATCATTCGGTTTCTACTGCTTGCGCAACAGGTGCCCATGCTATTGGTGATGCATTACGTTTCATAAGGAATGGTGATGCTGATGTCATGCTAGCGGGAAGTGGAGAATCCTGTATAGATCCATTGTCTATTGCTGGATTTTGTCGTTTACGTGCATTGAGTACAGCTCATAATGATTCGCCGATGTTAGCTTCAAGGCCTTTTGATAAGAAACGCGATGGTTTTGTTATGGGCGAGGGTTCAGCTATATTGATACTGGAAGAGTTGGAATATGCTCGCAAGAGAAATGCACCGATACTTGCTGAAATTTTGGGCTATGGTCTGAGCGGTGACGCTTATCATATAACATCGCCCAGTGAAGATGGAACTGGTGCAATGCTTGCAATGCAACGTGCCATTAAGGATGCTGATATTGCCAAAGAATGTATTAGCTATGTGAATGCTCATGCTACGTCAACGCCTACTGGTGATCGCATAGAAGCGCATGCCATTGGACGTGTTTTCGGCGAACATACATCACGATTGCGTGTCTCATCGACGAAAGGTGCTCACGGACATTTATTAGGTTCATCGGGAAATTTGGAAGCCGTTTTTGTAATACACGCATGTGTCGAAAATATTCTACCACCGTCAGTCAATGTAGATGAATTGGATCCTGAAATCAAAGTTCATGTGGTAACAAAAGCTGACAAATGGTGCGTTGATCCTAGCACTCGACGTTTTGCGATTAAAAATTCATTTGGATTTGGTGGAACAAATGCTTCCCTTTGTATCGCTAGCTATAACGATTAGACGTTAAGCACGCTTAAACACCGAAGTGTCTGGCACCTCATTTATCACAGAGCAGCTTTTTTCTTTTTGTAGACGTTAAGTTATTGATAAAAATATAATTAGTTTTTTTCGTTTTTTTAATCGAAATCTGTTGAATAAAACTTTAGACATAAAAATAATTAATTTCCAAACCTCCTCATCTTTCCCGCGAGGGTTATCATTTATGATTTACGGGCTTGGCGACCCCGCGGACCCTAGCCAACTGAGGGCCAAAACAGACCGACTGAGTATGGAGTCACGATTTGGTAGCGTCGTCATAGTGCGGCGTGACCGGTTTGAGCATACGACCTACACTTAGCATGACGTGTTGAAGCTATACTAGTTATAGCTGTATTCACGCTGTTAACTAGACATAACATGTTACCACGGGAGCTGGTGCCCGGGATGCGTTTTAGCATCCCGCCGGTTATTGGGTTGGCCCTTCGGGGAGTTTCGTGGTGGCTGTGGTAATTTATGAGGTGAGGATAGCACCGTATCCCCACCCAGGATAACCAATTCGGTCCATACTCACTGATGAGGCAAGATGGGAACCTTGGGGAAGAATGCACACTTCCCCTGGGGAAAAACTTAAAACGTCTAGTGAAGCACCGTAGTGTATAGACTGGACGTAAAACTACAATACAAAAACCTCCTCATCTTACGATTCAAACAACTCCTGAATGGCCCATGAATTCGTCTATTCGAACCGTTTCATATTCGGATAGGTTTTTCGACTTAAAAAATGTCGACAGTTATAGCATTTGACACATTTTCTTTGCATTTTTCATTGACCTTTGCAAAAAAAAAAATTGCATGCATTTTCATTTTAAAAGAATATTGTTCCAATTTTTCGTTTTATTTTTAATTGCAATTATTGTTTTGCATGTTTCATCAAATTATTTGCTTGTAATTTTGCATGAACTCGATTTTTTTTTTCATGAAGCTGGAAAAAAAATGGCAACACGTCAATTTACCTCTGAAGTAGCTGCAATAAAGTCTGTTTTACTATTGCCCTCGGGAGCTGCCTTTGTTGCCTATTCGGTAGATCCGTCACTGGAGTTACATACATCGAAATTTTAACTGAAAAATAAAAGAAGCGTTAATAAGGAATTTTTCCTGTATAGTTTAATCTCTGCTCTAAATGGAGCGTCGAAATTGGGCTTTTTGGTCGTTCAGTGCATTTTTTCTATGTGTAACCAAATCTCCCTACAAAGAAGAGTGGTATTCACA
Organism: Chlorops oryzae; assembly: GCA_020466095.1. Lineage (NCBI taxonomy): Eukaryota > Metazoa > Arthropoda > Insecta > Diptera > Chloropidae > Chlorops > Chlorops oryzae. The sequence continues at coordinate 3,597,858 of CM035807.1, read as the reverse complement.
CCCATATCGGTAGTTTGATAGTTCGTTAGTCGATACTTTTTTATACATATGCACTTAGTTTTTGTCATTCTTTCGAGTTATTAAATGACAAAAAAAAAAAAAAAAAGTACCTATCGACTAACCAACTATCAATCTACCGACATGGGTCTGAGTACCACTCAGGGTTGTCATAGAATCCGATAGCTATCGGAATTGGAATTTTAGTCGACTGAATTTTCATATATATCTAATAGACAGCCGAATAAAATAGGTTTCTGTGCAACTAAGAACCGATAAGGGTTCCGATTCAAAATCAAAAAAACAAAATTTTTTAATTTCTGTATGAAATTTCGATCGAATGATTTAAATTCCGTATTCCGAACAGCTATCGGATTGTATACACCTCCAGACTAAATATCTTTTCGGCTAACCGTGAGTATTGTTAAGTAAGAATTTTGAATGTTTTGAATTGATTTAAGCTTTATTGCCATCAGTGCAACGAATCTCTTGTGATAAAAATTTTGAAGAATACGTTTCATGTATACATAGGAACTTCCTTGTCACCAGCATCCTTGATATTGAATTAAAAATTAAAAATATTTTGAGAAAAGAAATGTTTCACTTCTTTTTATTATGTCTATTTTTAGCAATAATTGGGTAATCATTTTCAAAAACCTTTTATACAAATTCACTTAATGAAAAATGGAACTAAAAATTAGGTAAACAAAGCAAAGAAGTGCTTAAAATTTTTTAAAGAGCTAATTATATTAATATTTAATTTTATTTTGTAAAGTTATGTTGATACTGTTATACATTTTAAATTAAATTATGCATGGTTCTATGGTTAAATTTATGTATATACCTATAAAATTTTAAATTATGCAAAATAAATTTAATATTTTCGTTAAAATAAAATTAAGACTATCATTTATTAAATTTTTCTTCATTTTAGTGGTTAACTAGAGTAGAGACTACACTTAGATCTTATAGACTTATAATTTATTTATATTAAGACTTTATTACTAAGTTTTTTCTTATACAAAATTATTATGTAAAATGTGATTTCTATAAAATTTTAAAGTTTATTCGATTTTTCGGTTTTTTTTTTTTTTTTTTCTTTTCTTTTTATGCAATCTAGACTGTACAAACTTGCTTGAGATTTTATTTAAAAAAAAAAATAATAACTTTTCTTGAATAGGCAATTTAGATTTCGATTTAAGTTCAACAGATTTGAATCTGACATATATATATATATATTTATTAAATTACACTAAAGTACGTATCTCTGGTAGATTTTGTATTGGTCGTGTCATGTTTTTTCCTGAATGAACATATTTATGAAATAATTCGAATAAAAAGAGAATGACAGCAGGTTTTTCAAAGTGGTTAGAGAAAAAATGAGGATTTGAATTGTGCGGAAGAGAAAGCTGCATAACAAAATACCCGAGGTAGAGGTTAGAACAAGTAGAAGGATAGTTAACAAGAATTCATCAAAAAGGCCTTTTAATCGACACCAATAAAAAATAAAAAAAAAAACACTGTGTCTAAGTTTTATTTAATCCGGCATGTGACAGAAATCGATACCGTTAAAAATTGACGATTTTAGAAATTTCATGTACCCTAAAAACCGTTTCCGCAGAATTTCTACTCAATTATTATATATGAAAACTATACATATATTCTTATCTTGAAATGATAAACTAAATCTTCATGATTAGGGCTCGGATTTTGTTGCATTTATAAATTTAAAGCATACCTTATGGGGCAAAAAATTTTCTTACTAACATTTTGTGAATAAGATTAGCGAAGTTAAACTTCAAACCGCTTTTCTAACTTAAAAAAAAAATCATATTGAAGCTAAAAATCGATTTGAATCTTAACTTTATGTTAGTTAAACACAATTTTTACTCCATAAAGTATGCTTTGAATTTATAAAAGCAACAAAATCCGAGCCCTGTTCATGATCTTTGGACCAATTTAAAATGCAGACGATTTTGCGATTGATTTCTGTCACATCCCCGAATGATTGAAATTTTTTAAATTTTGAATGTTTAGTTGTGGCAGTAAAGATGTCGAAAAATACTCATTATTAATCAATTTAGGAGAACAGTGAAAATTTTAGTAATTTTAACGTTAAACGTGAATTTGAAAAAAAAATATTTTCTATTGCTATTTTCTCATTTTATAATTGACTATATTTTTTTTGTTTTTATTCTTTCTTCCAAAGGTCCAAGAGAATAACCCAATTGATGATGTTAAACTTAAGATTAAAGAAACTAGCCTAGATCTTAGAGAAGAACACAAAAATCAGGTATTTTGGAACGAATAGAATTATGCAATCATATACTTAAGAAATAGGAGAGTCTAAAAAAAATCCGGTAAGAATACGTACCAAAGAATGAAAATACAAAAATTTTTATATTGCATTACATATTTTAACAAGAGCAGACATTTTGAAAAAAAAAAAAAAAAAAATTCATTAGAGCTAATTCTTTAGAATAAATGGAAGTAGAATAAATAATTGTACTAAATTAAATTAAGTAAAATCTAAATTAAGCGCCATTATTTCACAACGGAGCATTTATACAGGAACACACACACAACAATGAACGCAATTCAATTTAACCAAAAAACAAATAAAAAATATATTTTTTTTTTTAATTTACACAAATGATGTACTACAAAAGGGTTTCCTTATTGTACAAATATTGAATTGAATTGAATAAATTGAAATTGAATTGAAAAAAAAAAAAAAATATTGAAGGTAATTTTCTCTTGAATCGCTGCTAAACTTCGGGCAGAGCTTTTTAGAACTTTAAAAATGGGAGAAATGATCTAAGAGGCCGAAGAAAGCATACAAATTGCAAATACGTGGCGATTTTCACTTTTGAGGTATTCATTGAGTTTCATTATAAAAGGAATTACACTTTAACTATTTAAAAGGGATTTTTCAAAAGCGAAAAGACAAATAGGTACCTTATGAGAGAACCTCTGAGATATTATTTGTGCAAATCGTTTCAGCACAATCACATATTTACTGGTCTGGTTGTGCATATTTACATGCACGCAAAACCATTGTCTTTGAAGTGATAAAAATAAAATTCAAAAATATTAGAACAATTACAGGTTTAAAAAAAAAAAATAAATACTAATACAAAAAAAAAAGGGAAAAAAATACATAAAACACATACGTACAACAAATGCTTACTCAAATCATAAATTAGTTCATTCACTATGTATTATCATGCGTAAAACTGGAGTCAATGGTCATTTCGAGGACTCAAAATGAAATTCATTAATTGAGTAATGCCTCCATCGTATAGGGAAACGGTGGTGGTGGTGGTGGTGGTGGTTGCTGTTGATTATGAAAACGCTCAAATTGTTGATTTTGTTGTTGCGGCTGTTGTAGCTGTTGCAGCTCTTGATTTTGATGGTTATACTCGTAGTATTGATCTTGCTGCAATTGCTGTTGACTGTTGATGTTGCTGATGTTTTTGTTGTTCCGATGCTGACGTTAAATTTGTTGTTGTGTTTGTATGTAGTAATGTTGTACTTACTGCCGCCGGTGACGGTCAGTCTAATATCACAACCTGTGATTCGATGGGTCTACTCGTCGCCGCCGGAACTGTATGTATTGGTTTAATTGGTAAATTACGCCAAGGTTTTCGCGCTGCTCGACGTAGGTCCGTCGGTGAAAGTATCTTGCGCGCTTTTCTGTAATTCAATATAAAAGAATTTAATAAAAAAAAAAAAAACGAACTATTCAAAAACTCGACTTACTTGCTCGCTTCAGTTGCTCTAAAATACACATCATCGGGCGCATCCATCCAGCTAATTACCTGTTTTCGACCATTGCCGGTTCGCGCCATTTGAGCAATTTTGGGTTTGCCATTTAACTGTAAAACGAAAAAAAAAAATCATAAAACTCTCTTTATTATTATGATGGCCTTTGTAGCACATTAACTCACATGATGACGAGATAAGGGCTGTCCAGATGCTGCCATCATGGCAGCAAACTGTTCAGGGCTAGGACAATGCGAAGGCATTGGGACTTTATTTGGTCTTTTGGTAGGTGGCCCCGCTGGAACAATAGTCACTGCAAATATCAAAGGAAATGGAAGTTAGGTTAGGTTGAATTTTTTTTTTAAACAATTTACATGCATTACCCTCTGTTCCATTTAAGTGATGCTCTTCATGCACTCTTTTGCGTATAACTGCAGCCGCTTGGGTTGCTGGCATAATTGTTAAATCTTTTTCCAATTTTAGTACCTTATTCGGTATGCGCTCGTAGAGTAGACTACCGTCTGCGGCTTTTGGCGGTTTAGGGAATGAAACAACAGCGGGCTTGGGCATTTGATCTCGCGGTGTTAAATTAACCATTCATGTGGCCCACTGCCAGGCGAACCGAGACGATTGGCAATTTTCGTTACACTTCCTCGATCTCGTCGTTTAGTTAGGAGCATTTTTTTAATTTCGACCGGCGTCTTACCCGTCGTACGATTAGTAACTAGAAGTAAGAGATTCTTATTATTATTATATTATCTTTAAAATATTCTTGCACAATTAACATACACTCTTGTTTGACCAGCTGCGAGTTAATCGCATATGAGGTCTGTCGAGCTGCTTTCTTCGGTTTAATGAAATTTCGACAGATAATTCGCGCTAGCCGTGTCATTGGATTTGTGTGCATGTAGAAGGCAGTTCTCGTTTTCATAATTGGACGTGGTGAACTTGAACTGAATGCGATGCCATGTGCTTGCGCATAATGACGCGCTAGATGCGTCTTGAGTTTAAATTCTTTTCCACAATTGATAATTGAACACCTGTAAGATCAAAAAAAAAATTTCTTTTTATGTCAAAATATCTTCTCTTTTTAATTAATGGTTTATTACATACAATACTACAAGCGACACTCTCTAAATTTTTTGAATTTGCTTGTAGGTATGATAAGAATATGCGGGTGCGATAGAGACAGAGAACAGTTTACATGAGTGCGACTGAAAAAGATAGAGTTTTGTCAACGACTGCTGTGGTAAACAGTTCAACAGCCCTGCAGGAAGTATGAGTAGTTAAGCTCTAGCGTTTTACTAGTTCTAATTCCACCAGCACTGGTTCTTCTTTATACCCCTGGTTATGTATTACTCTGTACAAAAATAACATTGCGTGTGGGCTAAAAATCACTAATTGTTTACTTGAACTAACGCCTTTTTAGTGATTTGGGAACCAATTGGGTATAGTAAAACACTAGTTCCTTTGAAAGATTATTGACCATATTTTGTGGTTTTTTGGTTATTTTTGTTCTAAAATTTTTTGAGCCTCCTATACGCAATATTTAAAAGACACCGAATTATTTTTCGTGTTTGTTTTGTTTACAAAAATATTTGTAATATATAAAGATAGATTTTATTTTTGATTTCGGAGCACCAACGCTATTTGCAACAACTATATAATGGCAACTCTTATTACTGACACGAAAAACCATTTTTCCATGCAATACTAGTCGGAGCTTTATACGAAGCTCTACCCCCTTTGCACTAGTTCTTTAGTTTTGGTGAAAGTACTAGTTGCATCCGGGCAATATACCTCACGCTTCCTAGAGGGTAATAAGCATTGAGCTCTGCTGTGTTGAAAGTCAGATTGTAATGTCGATGTGTGAGTTCATATATACACAAATCGTGGTGAAAGTCAGTTTATTTTATGTGAATGTGTTAACTGTGGGCAAAGTCAGATTGTGAATGGGCAAAGTCGGTTTATACAAGCTCCCCTCACCCGTCTTAGTGATTTTGGGAAGTGTCGCTTGTAGTATTGTATGGTTTATTACTTACTTGTGCATTTGACGATTCGATAAATCGCTGACCTTGTCTTCATCACTTACTTCAGCGGCTTGTTTTTTCTTTATTTCACTCTCCGTGTCAGGCTTAACGGAATTTTTAATACCACCATATTTCTTCCAATAGTCCCAACAATTTTGACACAAACGACAGGGTATGTGACCAGTTAGCCATGGATACCACTGCAAAGTGAAAAAGTTAAAAAAAAAAAATTGTTTTTTTTGTCTTTTTATAAGCTTAGCTTACCTGCGCCGATTTCATTGTTGAGCAAGATTCACATGGTTTTCCAGTATTGGACAAATCCGTTCCACCGTTCGTTGTACCATTATAAATGCTAGCACCACCTTTCAGAACTGTGCTACCCTTACCATTGGTATACTGGGGTATATAAACCTGTTTTAACTTTAGCTCCGCTTCTACAGCTTTCACACGTTTTTGCTGAACATATCGATCCGTCGTTTTCCACATGTAATAATATTCTATTATTTGTTTTAATGTCTTCCAAGGAAGCTATGAACGAAAAGCCGGATATTTCAAATTGATTAAACGATCCTGTTTGTTTTTAAAACATTTGTTCGACTTACATAGTCCTGTCGTATGTCATTAAAGTCTTTTCCATATTTATCCAAGGCCTCTTCAAATAAATTAGCCTCCGAGGCGCTCCAATCTTCGATTTCATCACGACACAGTACCGGCCCAGTGGAAGGAACTAAAGAACACATTGCATCTTCAATGGAATAGTTATGCTTGTGCAGTGTATCCATTGCGTGGAAGAGCGTTATGTCACGACTTGCCGCCGCCGCTGACATATGCAACGATGGTTGTTTTACCGAACTGCTACAATCTAATGCTCGCGCAAATGTGCCAATTGAACGGGATACAACCAAGAATTGATCTATTTTTCGATCATTTAAATTATGTTCTGGTGTCCAGATAAGCGTTTCCAATTCTTCCAATTTACGCTCATCAGTATTAATATCCTTCAGTTTGGCAGGAATTTCACTTTGATAACGACTCCCCACTCGTATTTCACCCTTATCAGCTAATAGAGTTTTCTGATTCGGATCGAACACAAGACAATAGAAGAACGTGTCCTGCAAAAAAAAAAAAAAATATTTTTTTTTATTGAATGTTATTTTGTAAAGTTTTAATAATAATAATAATAACGGAGGAAGTCGTCGTATTTAATTATTTAATAATAAAAAGAAGTGCCTGTGAAAGCTAATCAATTTCCTGCTTTTAATAGGGCATTTACATATACGTTTTAGCGCTACTCGTTTAAGCTAAAACGACTAAGTCAAAACGGGGTGTTTACATATGCACATGTCGTTTTGTCATTTTGTAATTATCTTTTGTTTGCTTAACACGTGAAATATGAGTGAATATTGTTATTTAGATAAGAAGCAATTATTGAAATTGTGTTCGTTTTCTACATTGGTTGTGGAAACAACCTCACAATTTTTAAATTAGAAATTTCAATTACTTCAATATGTCTTGCATTTTTATAGTGATGACACTCAGATTTCGATATTTTTAGCAGTTATAAGCAGGATTTATCTTATTTAGCTACTTGTTTTAAATTAAAACAGGAAAGTTTCTCGTTTTAGTTTTGTACGATAAAACGGGAAAAATCTAAGTTGTTTTAGTGCTAAAACGGGCAAAGTTGATAAAACGCGAATAAAATGGCATATGTAAACGGCCTATTTAAGGTGCGATAATATAAAAGAAATTTGGTCATTTCAAGGGTCTTTAAATTGAAATTAATACAATTGATTAGAAAAATAATAGATATTATCAATTGAAATAAATATATGTATGATAAATAATGCGGACCCCGGCATAGGCCGGGATATTTGAATACGCAAAAAGAAGAAGAATATGTATGATAAATAAATAAACGGAACAAAAAACTTGAAATTTTAAAACAAAAAAATTGTAGTATGTACTTCAAAATAAAAACACGTAAATCGAGAAACATAAATGGCATTTCATAAATACAATTAAAAAAAAAAAATAAATAAGCAGTGAGTTCTACTATGAAATGCCTTAAGAAGACTGAATACAAGGCGAACTTAATAGGTATGTGAATCATTTTTATATCGAAGGATATTATCAGAAACTATTACCAATACGCAATACGGGCTACTAATTTTACATATCAGAACCTTTAAAGGAGCTGCCGATTGAGTTTCTATCCAACTAACTACTTTGGCTGTGAAATTTACGACTCACGTCTTTATTGAGATAGCTTTGCAAGGATTCCGTTTCGTTTAGAAGCGTGACAGAGCATTTGCCTCGTATTTGTGTGGCGGGTAACGTTTCAACTTGGCGCGATAAAAACAATTCACGATGTTTGATTTGATAGCGTTGTTTCGGTGTTAAGGATTCTCCTTTTTCAGTTGCTGTGATTAGCCCACCGCTGCTGCTAACACCACTTGTCGCACTTACAGGACTCGTTCTCTCTTCATCGAGGGCAGCTGTAAAATCAGATACAAAATCTTGATCAGTTTAGGTTTTTTTTTTTTTTTTTTTTTTGCATTACTAATGTACTAACGATTATTTTTAAAAGTCACCAGAAAAAAGAAATGCCATAAAGATAATTTTAATTGGTAAACTAAAACTAACTCTTCCGATTGTTCCAAAAGTATTTTCTCTATGTAAAACTACATAACTACAAAATAAACAAAAAATAATAATAATAATAAATAAAATAAAATATAAAAAAATAATAATATAAATTTTGTTCTACAAACTATCAAGGAACTACAAAAAAAAAAGTGAAGAATTTTATAGATATACAGTCTAAGAAAATTTTTTTATAAATGAAAAAAAAAAAAAACGGAAAGAAATTTTGAATGCAAGTGCATCAATTATTTCTGATACCTATCGAAGGGTCTAGTACAGCTTGAGCAGCTTGCTCTTCGCCTACTGGTGTTCTAAGCCAGGTTTTCTTCAGCTTGGTTGCCAACGGGGAATCTTCAGCGGTGGCCACTACGTTAGGTGAAATTTACGATTATACATTTATATATTTACAATATTATTTAAGATAATTAATAATAGTAGTAAAAATAATCAATTCCTCTGGGGTTTCACTTCATCATCAAATCAATGAATAAATTAAATTGAATAAGTATTTACCCTATCGTTGTTTGTACCACAGAAAAGCAATTTGAATACATAAATTATTTTGTGTTGTGCCACTTTACAATACTCTGTGTGTCGCTTTAAGAATAACATCATAATTCACAGCACCTGATGTTTAAGGATTTGATTAAGGGGCTATTTCCACTACACCGCATTTAGCATTTGCATCTTTAAAGATGCTTGACCCGTTTCCACTGCGTTTCGCATTTAGCATTTTGTGAAAATTTGAATTTTTGTTCGGAAAAATATTTGAATTCTTTGAAGTAGGCTTTGAAATGTTAAAAATTTGAAGAAAATATCAATGAAAACTAGACGGTTTTTAGCATTTTTATCGCATTTTCTCAAGATGCTGAAAAATGCTGTTTTAAGAACAACAACAATTACATGTAATTCAAAGCCGCATTTTTGAGCATTTTTTAAAATTGAAAAATGCTAAATGCGTCTGTAGTGGAAACAGCCCCTTAATCGAATAGCTTAAGTTTAAGGAAGAGCTAGGATGTTTTTTTATACAATTTTTTTTTTTCTCAAAATCTTGCCTGGTTTAATGGGATTTTCTATGGGTTCTGGACATTGGTGTATTCATAGTAGGGCGGGGGTAATTTGAAATAAATGATTCCTCCTTAATATTTACATTAGAAATTCAACAAGCGATCCTTAATCATTTTCAAAAGATAAAAGGAGGCTTGTTCTAGCATGAGAGACCCATGTAAGATTATTTTTGATTTTATTTTAATAGTTACACCTCAAAAAATAGCACAAGAATATATGGGAAACAAAAATTTCCTTGTACACTAAAGTGGATCGTTTTGTTCGACAAAAAAAAAAAAAAAAAAAAAAAAAAAAAACCTAGTAAAATAAGATCCTACAATTTTTTTTTTTGGAGAAAGGATGCCCAGGGAACCATAGGTCAAACCCGATTTTTAAAAATAAGGTCCATCTTAAATATGCCTAAAAGTATGCTACAAATTATTGAAATTTCTACCTAATCAAAAATGTTTTTCAATTGAATTTTTCTTATTTTGATTCTTAGCATAATTTCAGGCATGAGAAATAATAAAATTTTTGCTTGAAAAATCATCATAAATTGGCCATTTTAAGATAGTTATTAAAGAAAATATAAAATTTTTTCAATAGCTCGAGTTTTAAGGGACGTTAAAGTGATTGTTTCTCTGCTTTTTAAGATGTTTTCACCAACAATGATGGCCAAAATAAGTCGAATATGGTATGAAAAACCTTTGTTTGCAAAAGCGGAAGGTTAAAATTTACATTTGACCTATGGTTTCTTCGGCATAATTACTAAGTATGGGCAACAGAATAATATTCTGCTAGGGAAATTGGAGGTTATAAATAGAGCGTGTATTTTTAAGCATTTATAAATTTGAAGCATACTTTGTGGGGGGGATATTTTTTTTCTTATCACCATTTTGGAAATAAGTAGCGAATTTGAACTTCAAGGGGATTTCCTAGCTTTGAAAAAGTCTTAAATAGGCTAAAAATCGATTTGAATCTTAACTTTATGTAAATTGAACAAATTTTTTGCCCCATAAAGTACGCTTCAATTTTATAAATGCTTAAAAATACACGCTCTAGTTATAAAATCGATCCACCTTATTGTACACATATTCGTAGAGCAACGCATTAACATCTTCCCTTTATCGTGTATTTGCTTCGAAAACATCGAAAATCAAGAAGGCTTAGAAATTATTGAACGAAGTTTTAAAGAAAAATTTTCACATTTTTCGGCTTTTTCGAACTTTTCACGTTTAAGCGATTACCCCTGATGAGCTCCGTCAGTATTAAAACGTTTAAAGTAATACAATGAGAGTCCAGCCATTTCCATATTTGAATCCCTAAAAAAAACATTTCCTTTCCATTTACCCTTAGGAACCCCACACAATATTCGACGATGTCACAAAAACGATTAAATGATTGCACGTTGCAAGCTCAATACGTTCGAGCAACTTTTTTCACTATCACTTAAGTAGCAGTGTATCGCCAAATATAGGTATTTATAGTGACGTCATTATAACGATAAATCTTCAAAGAAATAGCAAAATGAGTTTAATCGTCATCGTCGCTGCGTTTCAGTGCGTTATGACAGTTTTTTTTTTTTTGTTTAGTAAACAAATTTTGCAAAAAAAAAGAGGAGGGAAAAATCGCTCACGGTAGAAGTGTTAATTAAATAAATAAAGAACGCATCTTATCAAGTTGATAATTTGTGTGAAAAAAACTCATAGCAGCATGAAGGCAGCAAGCACGTTTTTAAAGAGAGGTCAACCGAAATATATTCCAATTTATTTTAAAGATTTTTTGTATTTATTTTAAAGAGAGTTAAACAGGGTTGTTTGTAAAGAGTATTCATACGAATGAGTACTTTTCCATCTTTAAATGCCATGATTAAAAATACAAAAATCTAATTAGTAAAAAGTTGAAAAACACTCTATTCAATCCATAGAAATGTTTATAGAATTTCTGGCGGAGCTTAGCAATCAAAGTGCAACGTAAAAGCTTATGGATGCGGACAAAAACGAAATATGTATGTACAGTGTACACAGGACGCCTGCATTTGAGCGAATAGGTTCAAAAATATTCAATCCAACTCAAAGTAAAACGGGCGTTGGGATGTTGAGGTGGCTGGCAGGCAGGCAGGCAAGACCAAGACAAAACAATATTACATTAAATTTGGATGATGGTTTGGGGACAAATATATGCCGGCAAATGAACACAGCAGTATAGCACAGCACAGCACACCACGCACTGAACCAAACCGCACCGCACCGCACCACACCACAGCACTCCACACCATTCCACGATAAGGGCAAACGCACGCACGTTTTGTATCACTCACGTACAACATAAAGCGAGCTGTGTTCACCCCAACTGCATTCATACCCCCAAACCCACTGATGAAAAGAAGTACCTATAGACGTTATTCGCTGGTCCGCATGTTTGGTTGTTAGGTTGGTCCGTAGGTCGGTCGTTTTGGATTTCGAGTTTTCTATGTTTTTCAACAGAGCGCAAATCGTATCCGAAACGTGTAGAGTTAGAAATGCCACCTATGAGTAGCGTTACTTAACGGAATGAAACGTCACGTCACATCGTGTCGTGTCACGTCACGCAACGTGACGAAACACAAGACAATGAAGGGGCACTACCCATACGTTCTGCCTATATACACTCGGTTTGATTTTTGTTCTTGTTCTTGTTGTTGTTGTTTGTATTTTCGGTGAAGAAACGGATATGAATGTTGGACTATGTTAATGCGGCTGTTTGTTTTTTGTTGTTGTTCCTGTTGATGCCGAACTGATGCCAAATGGCGCTATTGCTGTTTCTGTTATTTAGGTTTTCTCCTACGCTTATTGCTGTTGTTGTCTTGCTGATAAGCAGGCGTTGTTGCTGCTATTCCTTATTTTTGAAAGCTAGCTAACCCCTACCAACCATCCCCCTTTGTGTTTTTTTTTTGGATAGAGCTTCAGTTTCAGTTTCGGCTGTTGGCGCAATTGGTATTGCTATTGCCATTGCTGCTTCTGTAGTGCGACTCTGTGCTCTCTCTGCTATCATCCATCCGTTGTCTATGTTCTTTTGCGAATTGCATACGACGCTGTTGAGCTTAACGATGCCGACGATGGCGACGATGGCGGTGGTGATGGTTCGTTGCGATGCTGATGGCTGTGTGGTGGTAATATAAGTACTGTTATGAGTGATGGTGTTGGTCGCGTATCGCAACACACAGTGCAGCGCAGTCGTGCTTTCGGTGGAACGTACATACAAACATATACTATACTTATGGTATTGTATATATGTATGTACGTACGTACGTTCGTGCGTAGACATGGTTAGGTGCTGTGTTGTATTGTGCTGTGTTGCTTGTGTATATTTTGAATGGAAAATTTGGTCTAAAGCAAGTTTTTAATTTTTTATCTTTCGCTTCGTCTGTTGTACCAAGATGAGACAATTTAGGTTTTTTTTTTTTTTAAATATTTTTTCTTTCTTTTTTTTTTTCTTTAATATCTTCGCCAATGACGTTTGCAATTTCGAAATGATTTCTTTTTCTTTATTTATGGTTTTTCTTTTAAGCTTAAATTTTCAATTTTTTTTTAAAGTAGGTACTGTGACAATATGTTTCGCAAACATCTTAAAGGCGCAAGACGAAAATCGATTTTTTGTTTAGGCAACTGAATATTTTAAGTGATTTTATTATCGAAAAGTGCGTGGGGGGTTAAGAAAGTAAAGGAAAGGGAAGGTTAAAAAAAAGGTCAACGTTTTGTCCCTTTTACATTATGTTTCGATGTATTTGGTACATTAAAGAACATGTCAAAGGATAATGTGGGTAGGTATAAAAGGTAGGTATAAGCCTTTTTAAAAAGGGGAACAAAAATACTTTGATCCCACTAAATTACAAAGTACTTTGAGAATCTAAAAAGCATTTCCCAGAAATGTTTTCTTCTGTTTCTTCTTTTATCCTCTCCTCGCAGTGGAGTATAGGGGTTCCCTTAGAAATTGAATCTAAGAATCTAAAGAAATGTCTATTCGAAGATATTAATTAATGTGGTATACAAAGTTAAGTCCCACGCAAGATAATTTTTGGGAATAGTTAATGAAAATTTTGCTCTTAGGAAGCAAAGAAAATCATTAATTTTTATTGCACTGATTTTTAGTGCTTCAATTATCATGCGTGGGGGTTATAGAAAGTGATGGAAGGAAGTTAGAAGCAATTCGTTATTCGGCCTATTGCTATGTTTCGATGTATTCGGTACTTAAGAATAGTTAAAATAATTGGCCGTAGGATACAATAGTAGAAATAACTTTTAAAAAGGAATAACATACTTTGACCACAAATTAAATGTTTTAAATACTAAAAAGACATATTCACGAGAATATATCATTCAGTATTCTGCATTTTATCCTCTCTCGATGATATAGGGGTTTAAAATTGATTACAGATCTAAAGAAACTTCTTCGAAGATATTAATTCAATTCGTATAAAATTAAGTCAACGCAGATAATTTTGGATGTAAAAATTTTGCTCTTAGGCAAGCTTTTGTCTTGACTCCAGCTAGTCGCGAGTACCTCCAAGCTGTCTTTATACGTGCGCCGAATATTCGTTATTGGCCGAGGAGTTGACCGAATATTCGGTATTCGGCCAAATCCACTATTCGGGGCATCACTAGTTTATATCATTCCGTTTGTTAGGTTTGGAACATTTTGAAAATTCGTAAAATTTATTTTTTCGGGACAAATCGATTAACTTTTCCGGGAGTATACTGTACTTGAAACGAATTCTTTAGGACAAAATACCTGTTGTTCATTGTGAGAGGAAACTGAAATTGTCACACTAATAACTAAATGGAATCTAATACATATTCGAATCGTCATTATGTCACCCACATGTAAGAAAAACAATAATGAACATTTAATTATCGACTTGATTTTGTTTTCATAAACCGGTCCCAACCTTTGACTTCATTTCTCTTTTTATTCAATGGGCCAAGTTCTTGATGCGACTGCATTAATTCTTCTAGGTGGCTTTTAAGAGGTAACTTCCATCAATGAAAATGCCTCGAATTCATATTTAATGTGTTACATGAAAATGCAATTAACAAATTAATAGTGTCTTCCTCCAAAATGTGCACAATTGTGCTTTTTACAATACATACTATATCGCACCTTTGCTAATAAATCGGCACAATTCAAATAATTTTTTTAATCAATTTTTTATGTTCGATTGCATTTTTCTGTAAGAAACCGAATACCTAGAAAATTAATGCTTATATTCAAAGATGCATCAATCGATTGAGAGTAATATAAGTATGTACAGAAAAAATATTATTTCTCCTTAGTTTCAAGAGAGATTGAATGATTTTCGAGAAATACGAAATTTTGAATTGTGCCGATTTAGTTGCAAGGGTGCGATATGTACTACTCTTCGGTCATCAATGGTGCTTTATATTCGATGTGACATTTATATACATAATAAACACACAATCAAAAAACAATGGTACGTATGTATGTATGTACATACGTTACTCTTGCCTGTCATCTTCATTTAAGCTTATATTAGCAATGATCAAAAACATAAATATTTATAGCATTGAGGTACTTACGTTGATGCTTATCAGCTAGTTGCACTAAAGGATTGGGTAGATCACGTCTTCGATAAAAGCACATAACTTTGGCTTCCACAACTCCGGTTTGATTTTTATTTAATTCCTCAATACGACGTATGAGAAAGGGACTATTCGGCGTTGTTTCAACGTACACATAGTCTAAAACATATGAAAAAAAAAAAAAAGAGGCGAATGAAACATAAAAACGATTGAAGGAATTTCCTGAATGCAGGTCAAAGTGTAATTAAAAAAGAAGAAATCAAGAAACAGGAATGCGATCGGTAAAGTTGCGCTTCCATAATGACTGCATTGACGATATCGATGCGATGCGATGCGATGCGTAGCACCGCGATGCATCGACGCATAACGAGTTAGATTAACTATGTAGACGCATTTTAGTTATTTTGTATACGATACGATTCGATACGACTACGATACGAAAAGAAAGAGCAGACATACGTTGAAACGTACAAACACACGTATATACTTTCAGCTGAAAGTAGACGCAAATATAAGATGATACGAGTTTCTAACGAATTTTTTTTTTTTTTTTTTTCGAACCATTCCAAGAATGATCTTATAAGCTGAAGCTTCTTCTTTTATGCTTTATTTTTGTATTTTTGTAAGGTCAAATCATCATCATCATCATCGTACATGTCCACTTTCTACTCTTCTTTCGCTTTGTTTTTATTTCTTTTTCCTTCTCTTGACAAGTTTTGGAATTTTCGATTCACTTTATTGTAGTGTCATTCACGAAAAAGGATTCAAGAGAGTTTTCGACAAGTCCGAAACACAAGCAAGCAAAGCCGATCTCATGCACATTAAAACGTCAAAAGCACACACAAAAAAAAAAAAAAAAAAAAAAAAAAACTCTCACCTCCGACTCGATACATGTTTGTCGCCATTTTTGCACTTGGCCGCGTTCAATTTCATATGCAAAGTCTAGAGCACTTGTTTAATTATGTTTTCAATTTGTTTTTATGCACTTTTTGTGACATTAAACTGGCGAAAACTCGAATTTTACTTTGCACCACTTTCCGCCATTTTAATACATCGAAAAGACATCGATACATCGTTGTGAAAATCCGATGTTGTCGACATCGATGTTAGTTTTTTTCGAATGCATCGATGCTCCACTATCGAATAATCGTTGCTCATCGCTAGGCATCGTGAGGCTGTGACGTCAGTTTTGTGTGATTTTATTTTTCTTCGAGTAAAACTAATTGTTTCTTATGCTTTTTCCTTTATATTCTCCACGATTCTTCTAGAAAACTGAAATATGAACTTATAAAGCAAACATATTATTCTTATAATCTTATAACAAATTTTGTTTATATGTACATATATATTTATTAGCAAAATAAATCACTTTGCTTTGTTGTTCCAGAGTAACTCGAGAGTCAGACACACGAAAAATGTTTCGAAAACATCCCATTTGAATACATGAGAAAGAAAGGGTATCACAGATTGTTCCGGAATATTTGACAAACAGCCGTCTCTTTTCTTCGCACGTCTTTCTCTACTTACTTAATTATTTTAAAACATTTGTTCGTGTATCAGCGGCTATCTCATCTCCATACTCCAATATGTAATTTCTTCCATTGGGATGAGGAAAGTGCTATTTCCTTTTTGCGACCTTTCTCATAATACTTGCGAATATCAATCGTTTTGCGTCGGCGGAATTCGTTAATTCGAATCTGAAAAAAAAAAAATTAATACGACTTAAGCCGTTCTATCTTTTGAACACATTTTTCTTTGTCAAGAAGCGAAGTTAAATAAATAGGTAACTGTTGAATCTTCTCTCCGGTGGCTTTTGATTTCTTTGCTGACCGAAAGTTTTGCTGTTAATACAAAAATATTTAATTAAACATTTAAAAAGTTTTTTTCGCTCTTAAATCGGTCCTTGAGCAGCACATGCTGGAAGTCAATAAAGATGATAATAAAAAGTTGAATACAAGGGAGAATCAAGAGCGAGAAGATAAGGATTTTGATTTTCCAAGCTCATATTGCCCATTTCACTATGGGTATTCATTGAGACCTCGAACTTAGTGAACTTTGAGAACTTTTTAAACAGCCGTCAAAGCTTCCATGTATTTTGACAGTTAACGCAAAGAAGTTCTCAGAGTTCACTCCTTCGAGGGTTCGAATGAATTCCCATACTATCTTCTGGAAGAACTAACAAACCAATTCGTACTATCAAACCTACAATTGGTAAAAAATAATGAAATATAGTAGATTTACTAAAAGAAAAATCGATTTAATGTTCAAAATTCAAACGTACGGCAGCACCTTAGCGATTAGCTGTCCGGCATTCAACATTTCATCGATATTCGTAGAAATCAAAATAATCGATAATACCGAATAAAGAGTGGACAGTCGAGTATTGACGTGTCTGGTAAAATTTCGGAAATGACGACGTACGAGGAATTCATCCAACAAAATGAAGATCGCGACGGAATCCGACTCACTTGGAACGTTTGGCCATCGAGTCGAATAGATGCTAGTCGTCTTGTCGTGCCCTTGGCCTGCTTGTACCAACCATTAAAGGAGCGGGTAAGTGAAATAAACTTAATGAAATACACTTGCACGTCCATACAACGTACCTACGAAACGTACGCAAGGGTTCGGAGTTTTTCTTTGTAAGTGAAGGTCGTTCGGGAAAACCTTATTCCCACGAACGAACCAAATGGCTCCTAACGATAACAATTTACTCTTTGGAAACGAACTCTTATGCTGAAACGAACATAAGAATGATTATGAAGGAAGATGACTTGATTCCACTCTATCATGGATAACTTTCCAATTAATAAATGAAAAATGAAACAAACAAAATTAAAATGGGCGTGTCTTCGTATTTTAACAAATAGTAGTGTATTCGAACATTTTCAATAAACTTTCCACTTTCCCTCGCTTCAGACTGACCTGCCTCCAATTCAATATGAACCAGTACTGTGTACACGTGGAAATTGTCGAGCAATTTTGAATCCTCTATGTCAAGTAGACTATCGAGCAAAACTATGGGTTTGCAATTTCTGTTTTCAACGCAATCCAGTAAGTTATGAAATAATCTTTTTGAGAGTAGAACTTTAAACAAACATTATTTTTATCAGTTTCCTCCCCAATATGCAGCGATTTCGGAGCAACATCAGCCGGCCGAGTTGATTCCCGGATTCAGCACAATCGAATATACTATAACCCGTGCCCCTTGCATGCCACCTGTCTTTATATTTCTAGTTGACACCTGTATGGATGAAGAAGAGTTGGAAGCCTTGAAGGACTCGTTGCAAATGTCATTGAGTTTGTTGCCACCGAATGCGCTAGTTGGACTAATAACCTTTGGAAAAATGATTCAAGTTCACGAATTGGGTGCAGAAGGCTGCTCGAAAAGTTACGTTTTTCGCGGCACCAAAGATTTGACTGCAAAACAAGTACAAGACATGCTTGGCATTGGGCGTGTAGGTGCGGGAGGAGCACAGCCAGGTGGTCCTCAAATGCAAGGACAACAACGGATGCCAGGAGGTGCAGCAGCTGGGGCGCAGCCTGTACCGCCAGCAAATCGATTCTTACAACCGATTTCCAAATGCGATAGCGCACTCGGTGATTTGCTAAGCGAACTTCAGCGTGATCCTTGGCCGGTTTCACAGGGCAAGCGCTTCTTACGTTCAACGGGTGCTGCATTAGCGATCGCTGTCGGTTTATTGGAATGCACGTACCCCAATACGGGTGGACGCGTTCTATCCTTTGTGAGTGGTCCTTGCTCCAGGGTCCCGGCCAAGTGGTCGATGATGAGCTTAAGCATCCGATACGCTCGCATCATGATATACAAAAGGATAATGCGAAATATATGAAGAAAGCTATTAAGCATTATGATGCATTGGCTTTGCGCGCGGCAACCAATGGACACTGCATTGATATATACTCATGTGCATTGGATCAGACTGGTCTAATGGAGATGAAACAATGTTGCAACTCAACTGGCGGCCATATGGTTATGGGCGACTCATTTAACTCGTCGTTGTTCAAGCAAACATTCCAACGGGTTTTCTCACGTGACGCACGCGGCGATCTGAAGATGGCATTCAATGGCACACTCGAGGTTAAATGCTCACGTGAATTGAAGATTTCGGGAGGCATAGGCTCATGTGTGTCGCTGAATGTTAAAAGCCCGTCGGTGTCCGATGTCGAAATCGGTATGGGTAATACGGTTCAATGGAAACTCTGCACGCTGAATCCCAGCTCGACAATGTCATTCTTTTTCGAGGTGGTGAATCAGCATGCAGCACCCATGCCGCAAGGCGGACGTGGATGTATACAGTTCATAACGCAGTATCAACATCCAAGTGGACAGCGACGCATTCGGGTAACAACATTAGCGAGAAAGTAAGTCCATTGTGGAAATTTCGCTATTGATTTCTAATGTATTATATTCTTGTTGCAGTTGGGCAGATGCCACAACGAATATACACCACATAAGTGCAGGATTTGATCAGGAAGCTGCAGCAGTTATAATGGCGCGAATGGTTGTCTATCGTGCCGAAACTGATGAAGGTCCCGATATACTTCGCTGGGTCGATAGACAATTGATTCGTTTGGTAAGTCTCATTCTTGTCACGTACTGAATTGTCATCATTAGAATATCTTATCTTAATTCCAATTGAAAATTTCAGTGTCAAAAATTCGGTGAATATAGCAAAGATGATCCGAACAGTTTTCGATTAGCACAAAATTTCAGTTTATTCCCTCAGTTCATGTATCATTTGCGTCGTTCACAATTTTTACAAGTATTTAATAATTCACCCGACGAGACGACTTTCTACAGGCACATGCTAATGCGTGAGGATCTAACTCAGTCATTGATCATGATACAACCCATACTCTATAGCTACTCATTCAATGGTCCACCAGAGCCAGTATTGCTTGATACTTCATCCATTCAACCCGATCGCATACTGCTTATGGATACATTCTTTCAAATTTTAATCTACCATGGTGAGACCATTGCGCAATGGCGTGCGCTTAAATACCAAGATATGCCAGAGTATGAGAACTTTAAGCAATTGCTGCAAGCGCCAATTGATGATGCGCAAGAAATTCTTCAAACGCGTTTCCCAATGCCACGTTACATCGATACAGAACATGGTGGCTCGCAGGCTCGGTTCTTGCTATCAAAAGTGAATCCTTCGCAGACGCATAATAACATGTATGCGTATGGACAGGTGAGTAAAAGGCATTGCTGCGAAGCCATTTATTTTATATTAAATGCAAGACTGATTCCAACTATTTTTTGTACTAAATTGATTGAAAACCTTTTTGATTTGTTCTTCCGTGCCGAACTTCGTACCGTACCCGTTCCATTATTTGATTTGTGTCTGATTATCGTTATTGGATTGCAGCCTACAATCGGCCAAACGATGGTATTTATGATTTTTCATCATTCCCTTTAAATCTCATTCATGGTTGTATAGAAGTCTGCTTTTTGGGTCTATGCAAAAAAAAAAATTGGTGTCGGTTATTTTACGCGTTCGCTTTCTTTTGTAAAAAGAACTTTAATCCATTCGGATATATTTCGAAATATACATATATATTTATTTTAAATTAATTTTTTTTCCCCCTCTTTAGGATAGTGGTGCGCCGGTTCTTACCGACGATGTTTCATTGCAACTTTTCATGGAGCATCTCAAGAAGTTGGCTGTCTCTTCGACCACTTGAATACGCGTCTGGGCTCGGTTAATAGAACGAAATTTGGATATGAAGTCATAACATCAAGCTGAAGCCCAAAGAAGGGCTTCAAACAACTCCGCTAATTAATTAGGAATATTAAATTTTTATATCTTTAAGACATATAGGAACCTATTTCTGTGTACTGTACGTTGAACGTCATTTTTTCGGTGTTCTCTTTAAATGTCTGATTGTAAATTCATTGTCATTGTAATAAAAAAAAATATGCCGAAACCAATATCACATTCTCTCATTTTATGGATGTGTATCAATTGAACGTTTTATTTCTTTTTTATAAAAAAAAAAATACATATGGGAATTTCTAAACGGACGCGACATTTAAATGAGCAATTTTAAGGCCCGAATTCAAGTACGCGGTAAATAGTACTTTTGCTTCTCAATACTTTCGTGCAGTTTACGCGGACTTTTATGTTTTTCAAATTTTTCTATGCAGTCCCGAATGGTAATCAGCTATATACGGACGCGACAAAAAGTTTACTTTTTCTGGAAATGCCCATATATCGATTAAGGGGGTCTTCTCATTGAGCAACTTTTTTTTTCGACTTTTTTTTTTTTGCATTTATTTATAGCTTGGGTAGTTGTGAATATGCCCCTAAAAGGATTTTTTGAAATTCGAAATAGTTTAGAGGATATAGCCTTCTTTGTCGAGCAAGATCTGCGCTAAAACGAGTAATTTTTGCGTTGCTTCAAACTTTAAACGCGTTTATCTCGAAACCACGTTTTTCGAACTGGCGGCCATGATATCTCCAGTTCAACTGAACCGATTTTCATGAAACAAAGTGGAATCGACGCAGAATTGTCACCATTCTCGGGTGAACCTCGACCATAATTTTAAAAAATTTTTTACTATTTTTTTTTTTACACTAAACTAAAAAAAAAATAGCCCGAAATTGAAATTTTTTTTTTGAATGGCCGCCATTTTGTCAAAAAAAATCACAAAATTAAGCTTGAGGTTCACCCGAGAATTACATCTATACTGATTATAACCCCGTTTTTTTTTTCCATTTCGGACGCTCCGGAGACCCGGAATCGTGGCCGCCGTGACGGCACCTTTTTTTTCACCACCAACTTTGAAGTCTCATTACTTTTTGAACAGCCCACGTATCGAGGCAAAAAAAATTTTTTTATTTACTTTGAACCTTTTGTAATAAAATAAATAAAAAAAGTTTTCAATTATTCTTTGCGTTTTCAAATAAGAATTTTTTTAAAAAGGGTCCAAAAAACGGGTTTTCAATGAGAAGACCCCCTTAAGTCATATTTTAGTTGCTTGAAAAGTTATATGAGGGAAATGTAATGTTTTCGGAAACAGGTGAAAATACCTTTTTCACGTCTTGAGGTGCTCTCGAGCCATTTTGAGTACAATTCCATTGACGTTGCCACATACATATACAGCCCAAATTTAAACATTTATATAACCAATTTTATTGAAAGCAACGTTTACAATATGCTTAGCTTTAAACGTAATTTAATTTAAATTTGTAAATCAATAGAGTGACTAAAACTCAAACAGAAATTACGTTTAAACTAAACGGAATGAAGAAAAAAGAACACTGCAAATCAAAAAACAAAAAAAAAAAAAAAACTATAATACTTTACCAAGGCGTATTTAACGTCTTGTACTTTACTAATTGATCTAAACAGAAGCTTAAGATTGCAACTTCTTGCATGATTTTTTTTTTCTTCTTGCTTTTGCTTTAGTTGAGAAAACGAATAGCCATTTTTTGTTCAACATCGGTGCGTTCCAGCGCACGGCAGAAATCTTCAAACGAAATTTTGCCTTGACAGGTAATGTCGGCTTCCAAAATTGTGCGTTCGGCAATGCTTATCAATTGATCTTGACTGATATTGGCTCCGACCATCATGTGAAGTATGCTAAGCAATTCGTCGCGACTTATGACGCCATCATCGTCCAAATCGTACATCTTGAACGCGACTAAATAGAGAATGGGAATATAATAATACAGATTTAAGAACAAAGCTCAATTTGATTGATTTACATTTCAGTTTTTCTTCACGGCTATTGAGTTTGTTCTCCTTGCTCGGTTGTATTGGTCTAAAATGGGCCAAGACGTTCATGAATTGTCGAAAGTTGACACGATCATCAGTGCTTTCGGCAAAGAAAGCATGAACTATACGATCACATAATGGATTGATGGCCAATTCTGGAATACGTAGAAAATCTTCTCGCGAAAGTGTTCCACAATCGCTGCGATCCAATGAGGTAAATCTCGAGTACAATCGTTCGATTTGCTTGTGCGTAACTGAAAAGTGTTTGAGAATTCAATTAGCAGGTCACAAATGCATTATTTTTAATGGATTTTCTTTATAGATCTCTGATCTTCAGATCCTTAAATCAATTTTTTGCTGAAGTAATTGGAATTTACATCGAAAAAATAGTTGGGGTTGAACGTCTATTCTTATCTTTATAGAGAAAAATAAAAAAAGAAATTAAATAAAACTTCGAAGTTTAGAGAAACAAGTACAGTATTCCACGGATATATGCACCGTCCAAAATGCAGAAGGAAGAGTGCATATAAGCGGGAGTGCATATATTGAAACACGGTTATAAGCACAATCCTATGCATTACAGAAAAACATTTCGGCTAACATAAATGAAATTTAGTCATTATTAAAAATTAACTTTTTTATTGGTTAACCAATCCATAAAGTATGTATTGATCTTCAATGTTAAGATCGTTTCACTATTTTAAGAAAGGCATTTTTATGAAATGCATTGTCAGAAAAAGCTACATAAATTCCTAAAATCACAATAAATCAGTTTTATTAATTTCCGGTGAAATGAATTTCGTGCCAATCACCTGATAAAGGCTTATAAGATTTGTCTATACTTGGTATTTATTTTAAATAAGTTGCATTGACTTTTCACGTTGCTATAAGGGCTGTTTATATCAAGTGGTAAAACACAAATTCCGTTAATATGCTGAATCTTATGTCTGATAAATTATCGAAATAATCTATCTCAAGTTCGATAAAAAGCTGATTCAATGAAACGAATTTCAGTTGACATGTTAACGATTTGCTTAATTAAATCTGTAAATAAATGTGTTAGCATGAAATCTATCAATCTTTTAACGGCTTTTGAACATTTTGTCATATACCATATTGTTAACACTGTTTCTTCAAGTGATAACGATACTTATCTATGACGACTATATTAAGCTTATGCTGTCAGATATTAAATTGTAAAAATTAAAGGCCTACAAACTTACAAAATAGTTTCCCTTGATTTGCAACTTTCTTCAGTACGTAAAAAACAGGATCGTTACTTGTTGCCCATCTTTATTTTTCTTAAAGAATTGTTAAAACGATTAATCAGCACAATTCGTACTAAGTTCGAGAACTTTCAACTCTTGAACAGTTGTATGCCAGAAGAAAATAATACAAAATTCCTAAACTACAAAAAGAAATTGGCCTAATAACTCTTTACGAGTTTATCAATCAAAATTTAAATATCTTTACGTTTTACTCATCCTATTGAAAAATATCGTTATAATATTTTCTAAAATAATAATGCACTTTCAAACATATTAAATTGTCGTTAAGTGGTCATTGAATAGGGTTGGTACTAGTTTTGAGAACTTTTAAACGTCTTTTAGAATTCTGTTTATTGTTCGTAAGAAAGGGAATCAAACACTTTTTTTTGGGTAAATCCATTATTAGTCACAAGAGGTTGGCTCGATTCTTTTAGTAGTTATTCGAATCGACTTAAATTTTAAATATTTTTAATTTTGACCTCATTGGCTGGTTGTACACAAACATAAATACACACTAAATAACAGAAAACAAACTTATGTCAAAGAAAATAATAAATTTTCAACTTCAATCTGTATTTATAAGCCTTTGAGCTCCTGTAAATTTTTAACAGAGATTACGACTGAGATTTTATATTATTACATCACCCATTTTATTATTTTTTAATTCTATACTTACACAATGATCAAAATGTAACTTTCGAGCCAAAATGGAAACGGCTCCTGAGTGACATATATAGTAATATATGTCACCAATTCCGTGGAACTTTGTGAAATAATGCATGACCAAAGTAGGGACTTTTAACTCAATTTCGCATTTATTATATCGTATTTTCGATTCTTATGAATTAAAATTAAGCAATAATTGTTGGCAAATTTAAAATAAATTCAAGACAATAACTTTGTAAAAATTCGAAAGTCTAGTCAACATTGAAATGCCTGTAATAGTAAATGTGAGTTTAAAATTAAAACTATTCATGAACAGACTATTAACTATCAAATTAAATGAAAATTTCAGTAACCACACGTCAAAACTACGGAATGCTACGGCTGAAAAATCACGTGGAAATTTAAATGATCCAATAATGTTCACATTATTAAATATTTCTGGTCAATTGATTTTCAAATCAAGCAAATATGTTAAATTGAGCTTTAATATCTAAATCGTTATCATTTGATATGCCGCAGTTGAGAACCATCCCTACAAATTCTCAATAATTTTAGCAAGCGAATTTTTGTACTAAATGGCAGCACTGACATCAAGTATTACATCAAGTAATACTTGATGGAAAGACAAAAACGAGATTTTTGCAAAAAATGTCAACAAAGGTCGAACCTCTCTTTCTCGCAAATAGAGTTTCTCTGATCTAACTGTTCGCACGCATTGATTTGAAAAATTGCGTGAAGAACGCGAATTTTTGGATTTTTGCAAAAATCACAAAAGCGAAAGTGAAGAATAACAAAAAATCGGACCTCTCGTTTTCACTCATTCCATCTAATTCGGTTACTTCACACTTATTGAAACTCAAAAATGTCACGCCACGTGCGTGACGAAACCCAATCCGTGCGTGACGAAACTAAAAAATTAGAAAGTGCTGAAATTTTTGGTACCTATACTTTTTACAGTAAGAAGGTACTTTTTTGTTTGTTGTGGTCAACCCTTAATCGTGTTTTCTTTTTTCGAATTTTCGAAGTTCGAAAACGATTAAATAATCGAATTTACCCATCCCTACGGAAAGTCATCCAGTTTTGTGCAGAATTTCGTACCAATAAGACGTGAGTTTTCTGTTAGCGCGGGAATGTCGGAAAGCCGAAGAAGATAAAGTAAATAATAACCAGTATGAAAGTGCTTATTAGAATTTGACAAGCTTAAAGATTTGTGATTCCGTGAAGAAAATATAAAAATATTGTTTCTTTTAAATCATCCGAGAAGAATCCAATTGGAAAAATCAAGTGAGAACATACGGAATATATACAAAACGGGGAGTGCGCAAGCGAGATAAAAGCATTGAAGTAAATTACGCGCCGACATGGGTAAGAAGAGAGCAGTGTTTCTGCAAACTGTCAAATGGGTGGTCAAATAAGGTGGCCAACGTATGAGAAAATTATTCCCAAAAAGATTTTATACAATTTTTAATTAATTTTTGATCAGAAAATGAAAATTTCGAAAGTTTTAAACTGAATGCAAGTTTGATTAAACTTAAATGAAATTTGTTACGTACATTATACTAAGGCGGGAACTACAAACAAAAAAAAAATTAATTCATTTAAAAGCTGAAACATGGCAACCTTTTTCAAGTTAGCAAGAGCGTAAGAACACTCCCTGTAAATTATTTGAGTTTATATAAAAGTGAATTGAAGTCAAGATATTCAAAGGCATTTGAACTATTTCGTCTATTTTAGTATAAAAAAAAACATTTAGATTGACAAACAAGTTGAATTTAAAAGTGATTTTGCTCTAAAAACGTTATTCGAAAAAATTCCCGGCTCTCCCTCTCCCTCTCTCTATTTCGCATAACCTCATACTCTCTCATCTAATGAGTTTTCTGCACAACAGAATGATATCACTACGCTACGTCACTATCTGTTGTGAATTTAGAAAAGCCACCCTTCCGCCCTCTTCTGCGGCGATGGTTCAAATAAAATTAAGTTTTTACTATTGATTTGTAATGTTAGTTCTAAAGTTATATGATCGCAAATGTGGCAATAATTGATAAGAATTAGAAAATCACTGAATATTGTATATACCTATTTATATATGTATCTAGAAAAAATTAGTTTTATTATGATGATGTATCTATGTATATAGTTATGTAGATCTTTTCATTTTACTTCTTAATCAATACATTTTAGTTGTATAGAATAATAAGAATGTGTCTAAGAGCTATACAGTGTACTCTCTCTTAAGAGGACACCTACGGGACCGAAAAATATGTCCGCTTAAGAGGAAACTATTTGAGGAGCAGAAACGCTAGAAGAGCATTCCCAAAAAGTGTCCGTTTAATAGGAGCGTCCCGTAAGGAGAGAGTACATTTCACTATAGCACTTTATATAATTTTTCGTTCAACTTATTCTCTAACGTTACGATATTCCTATCGATGATCGCGATCTTATTTTAAATTCCAAAGCGATCACTGTCCACTGTTGTTTCAATTACCCGCGATAGAAATATATAAATGACAAGCAGTCTATTACCTCAATTTAAGCTGAATCTAGATAGAAAGTCCGTTCGTTCGTTCGTTCGTTCGAGTGGCTTTAAGAATTCTAAAAATAATTTCAATTCCAGTTAATTTCTATTGCAAATATTGTAACCACATTTTCAAACAAAGGCCGATATAATTGTAGAATAATTGTTTTTTTTTTTGTTACACAAATTTCCCATTCAAATCACTTCTAGCAAATTTATTCTCTTCTTTATTTTGACTTCTATTTGTTTAACTGTCATACCTGTTGGTGTGGAAAACCCCACATTTTTAGCTTTTATTGTACCTATTCGATATGTCGTAGAACATAGACCAGAGGTACTTTAAATGATACCGTTAGCAAGAAAATAATTTAAAAATAATTATAAGAACAAATACCGAAATTTATTGCCATTTCGAGAACGTTTCTCTTTTCGGTGTTTAAAAAGAAAACAAGTTTATTAACCCTGTAGGAATTTGAACTAGTTTCGTACTAGTACTTTACTAGTCCAAACTGGCCACCAGCAGTGTTCGGACTACGGAAATCCCATTTCGTAGTAGAAGACCGAAAAAATCGGAGTAGAAATGAATTTTTGGGTAGTAAATTGGAATTTCTCATTTTCGCACAAAAAAAAAAGGTCAACAATTTATTTGAAGCAAACATTTATAACTTACATTTACATATTACTTATATTTTTTTTATCTCCATCAGTCAAGAT
The DNA here is from genome assembly GCA_020466095.1 of Chlorops oryzae. NCBI lineage: Eukaryota > Metazoa > Arthropoda > Insecta > Diptera > Chloropidae > Chlorops > Chlorops oryzae. The sequence goes on along the minus strand of CM035807.1, from coordinate 3,569,885 downwards.
TTAGATACAGAGACATCTGTATGGAAAACAACAATTTGTTTGCGAACGAGGGAACACAAAAAACTCGTTCTCATGACGTCTAAATCGTGACATAGACAAAATTATTTTGAGTTTTGTGATGTGAAAAAATCGGAGTAGATTTCAGGTATAGGGTAGTGGCGGAGTAGATTTCAAAAATTTTTTAAAAACGGAGTAGATCTACTCCGATCGGAGTATAGTCCGAACCCTGGCCACCAGTACTAGTTCTTTTCTATACCCCTGTCCATATAAAATTCTGTCGAAAATCAGTATAACATCTGTACGGAAAGCACTAGTACAGTATGCACCAGAATTATTCTAGTACTTTTCGATCCAATTGGGCAAAATTGCACCAGTTAAAGACTAGTGATGTTTACGGGAAAAAGTTTACAGTTTACAGTTTACATGGTGCAAACTTACCCAAACATTGCACTAGTTCTTTTAGTACTGATAAAAGTACAAGTTCTTTTAGGTAAATTTCTTAAGGGGTCTTCTCATTGAAAACCCGTTTTTTGGACCCTATTTAAAAAAATTCTTATTTGAAAACGCAAAGAATAATTGAAAACTTTTTTTATTTATTGTATTACAAAAGGTTCAAAGTAAATAAAAAAAATTTTTTTGCCTCGATACGTGGGCTGTTCAAAAAGTAATGAGACTTCAAAGTTGGTGGTGAAAAAAAAGGTGCTGTCACGGCGGCCACGATTCCGGGTCTCCGGAGCGTCCGAAATGAAAAAAAAAAAAACGGGGTTATAATCAGTATAGATGTAATTCTCGGGTGAACCTCAAGCTTAATTTTGTGATTTTTTTTGACAAAATGGCGGCCATTCAAAAAAAAATTTCAATTTCGGGCTTTTTTTTTTGTAGTTTAGTGTAAAAAAAAAAATAGTAAAAAATTTTTAAAAATTATGGTCGAGGTTCACCCGAGAATGGTGACAATTCTGCGTCGATTCCACTTTGTTTCATGAAAATCGGTTCAGTTGAACTGGAGATATCATGGCCGCCAGTTCGAAAAACGTGGTTTCGAGATAAACGCGTTTAAAGTTTGAAGCAACGCAAAAATTACTCGTTTTAGCGCAGATCTTGCTCGACAAAGAAGGCTATATCCTCTAAACTATTTCGAATTTCAAAAAATCCTTTTAGGGGCATATTCACAACTACCCAAGCTATAAATAAATGCAAAAAAAAAAAGTCGAAAAAAAAGTTGCTCAATGAGAAGGCCCCCCTAACAGTTTTCTTCAGGGAATATATAAACACATATATATATGTATTTTCCACCCCAAAATGGTTCGGTTTTCACGCGCTGAGAAGAATTTGGCACGTGACAAAACTTGCGCGATTTCTTCTGAATGTGCGGGCTCACGTTTTTCATTCACAATTGAAGCCATCTCCAGTAGGGTTGGCGTTTCCCTGTTGATGAACTGAATGTTGAACAATGACGAACGTAGAACCTTTTTTGTTTTAATAAAGCATGATCGGCAAACAAAATGGTTTCGCGTGATTGAGTAGGGAACAGTTGGCTGCTTCGATCCATCATCTAAAAAAAAAAAATTAGCTTGCACCCTAGGGGTTTCTCAACGAACGGTAAAATGGAAATGGAAGAAAGAAAGCATCATTAAATAAACTGTAGAACGAATTCCATTATTCTATTGCTTATTCCTATTACCAGTATTTCCATTATTATCCACAAAACTCTATCTAATGGTCTTCTTTTTATAGACGTTCCAGATCTCCAAGTGTGAGCATACCATTCATTCATTCATTAAACAGAAAAGAAAAAAAAAAAAGAAAGCGACAGAGAAGCCCTATTGATGAGTCGCGGCTCTCAAGAATTAATGATTTCAAAGCATCTCCTCTAAATTATATTCGAACTCGAATAAAGCCGACTGGTCCTAATCTACTTGTTCTGTAACATTATATAAGCAATTATCCATTTTTCAAAGTTTGCCTCTTCACATTTTTTTTACATTCTAAGATGTCATTACATAGAGAATCTCTCACTCAATAATGAAAAAAAAAAAATAAAAAATAAATAAAAAGTACTTCAATGATGTGCCTCCCTATGCTCCGTTGTCTTTGAGTTCATTACATCGGTTTGGCTAACCGACAAAACCACTTGATAGGCAGCAAGATAGACGGCCCAGCAGACAGACGAATGGACGGACGGACGGACTATGGACAGAGACGCACCAATTCCTTTTATGTATATGCTGAAGCCGCATTACGTGCTTAATAAGGTGAAGCGGAAAGCGTTCATTGTGTGTGCAACCCGTGTATTTTCCTTTCTTTTTTTTTCTTTCTCTCTTTAGTTCGAATGAACACAACAAGCTCCTCTTCTCTTGTGCGCCGTAGTTAGTTGACCCCTTTTTCCAAATCAAAGTAAAATGCAGCATTAAATGAATTTTCATTCCATCCATGTGCACAATGATTCCGTTAATTTAATTCCCTAGAAACAAAAGACCATAGACGTAATAGCAAAACAGAATATATCCATTTTTTTTTTCAATTTTTTTTTTTTTTTTTTTTGGTTCTTCTGCCCATCCAAACGAAAGGTTAATTCAAAATTCTCTTTGAAGCTCTCAATTGCACTCAGTTGCAGCTTTGCAGTTGTATCTTCCATTTTATATATATATATAAGTAAAATGTATTATAGTTATATGTAATAGTATCAAGATTGTAATATTAGTGAATATAATACCGATTCAGGCAATAAATTCACAGATTACTGTTTATTATTCTCGTACAAATGTCTTTGTTCGTTTGTATATGATTCAATTTCTCTTTGTATTTACTAAAAAAGTCATATTAGATAGAAGAAAATAGGTAAGCAAATTATATAAAACGATTAATTATAAAATGTTATTACTATTTTTACAAAACAAAATACAGTGTGAAAAAATATTTGTTTTTTCGAAAAAAAAATTTTCGTGTTAAAATAGCAAAAATTCAAATTTGATAGTATTCGAGTTTTTGTTCTACTTCTTATTCAGTTTAGAAATGAAAACATTTCAATTTGACTGTCGGTGAAAAACTCTAACGATTGGAGTTTACGTCGTACAAAATTTCGTGCTATTTTCGTTTTCCGACATTCCCTAATTCGAATATTTAATACACTGGCTATTAATTAAAAATTTTTTTTTCATTTTCTGTTTAATTATGATTATTTTTCATCTTGATAGAAAAAAATAGATAATTCTCATCTCATGAATGATTTGTATGGCGTTTATATTTAAAATAGTACTACATGAGATTAAAAAAATCAACCAGAAAAGCTGGTTAAATCAAAAGGAAAAACATACAAAACGGCTTCAACAAGGAATATTTTTAATTTTAACAATTTTTTTTTTGTTGAAAAAAATAAAGATTTTACTTTTGAATCAACTAAGTTTCAGGTTAAATTAGGGATGGGCAAAAAATATCGATATATCAAAACATCAAAAATATCGATATATCAAAACATCGATATTTTTAAACGGTCAGGGTGTCACGATCATATTCGAATGAAATTATACTGATTTATTAATTTCTCAGAGCGGATAATAGGTCTGTACATCGATAACATAATTTTCCATTACGACAAAATCGAAAAGTTAATCGAATTTATTTTAATTTATTCGGTGATTGAACGTCAATTTGATTTTTTTGCGTTGTAAATTTCCCATAAGTTTTGTTTCACGTAACGTTATATTTCTTTTGGATATAAAGCGGCATTTTAATCGTTCATTCTTATTTATCGTATATATCTTATCATACCATCTGAGAACTCGAAAACGTCCGTTTTTTGCACTCCAATTTTGTCTAAAATATGTACAGTGTACACTGTCTTAAGCAGACACCTACGGGATCCAAATATATGTCCGCTTAACAGAGGAATTCGCTTAAGAGGAAAGTATTTGAGAAGCAGGAGCACAAGAAAATTCCTGAAATCTGTCCGTTTAGAGTAGTGTCCGCTTAGGAGGGTTCTCCTCAAGCAGAAGGTGACACTGTATTTTAGTAAAATAGTCATTTTTAATTGGTATTTATAATTCGATATATCGAAAGCTCGATATTTCCCCCCGATAGTATCGTTTCAATTTCGATGCTTTTTAAATATATCGATAGGATATATATCGATGTATTTTCCCATTTTGCCCATCCCTAGGTTAAATTTACATGATAATTTTCAAAAATGGATTTAAATATAAATTGTTGAACTAACCACGGACATAATTGAAATGACAAGATAATTTTTAAAATAAAAAAATTTCTAAAATACCCATAAAAGAAGAAATGTCAAAACAAATTTAATTAAGTTCAAAGCAAATGTCTGTAGAGCCCTCTGCTGAACCCCAAGAATAGCCATCGGATGGACTTCGTCCGATTTTGTCACTCCGCTGTCGTGATTGCTTTCGCAAAGCTTAAAAAGTTCTAAGATGAATAAATCTCTTATATGTCCTATTTTATAAAGCAAATGAGAATTATACCGAACATAAAGAAATGCAATTAAACATATTTCCTTTCAAATCAACCAAAAATATTGTTGACTCAACAATTTTTCTTTTGAAATTTTCGTTCTGCTCGAAAATCAAAAGGACTGTGATTAACAATGCGCCCTTTAAAAAAAAAAATCATGGTAAATTTCGCTCAGTGTAGGTATACATTTAGGTAAATATATGCAGATGTAGATATTGTGATGAGAGTTTTATCTTTAGAGAGTCCTCGGTTGCCACAGTATCATCAAGCACATTTGATACACAAATATTCCACATAAAATCTGTGACCAAAAATAAATCCAAAACTCTTGGAATGATTCTTGAAACTGCAAGTTTTTGCTTCCCTTTCGAGTCAATTTTTCGTCTATTTTTGTGTGGAATTGTTGTCATACACACTCACAGCACACAAGTGGAAAGATACGTCGTGTTTATTGGTTTTCCAGAGTTTTATATTCCTTAAGACTTCAGCTATTAAAAATGTAAATAAAACAAATCACACAAAAAAAAAAAAAAACGAGAGCACACAAAATTAAACAACACAAAGCCATAAAATATTGTCTTAGGCATTAGAAATAAAAAGAAATTAAAAAAAAAAAGAAGAACATAACCAAAATGTTTGAAATTTTCAATACAAATAGATGGATCCCAATAGATAGACAGCAACAAAATATTCCATCGTTCAATTTAAACAGTAACAGCTGCATAGCATTACTAAGTGGATGAATGACCAGAAAATGGATAAATACTAATAAAAATATGATGATTAATATTTATTTTCGAATTGATGTTTGGCTGTTTTAAGCCTTCAAGGAGAAGGAGCTGCCAATACGTGGAATATTCACTATTGGGAGAAGATCTTGAAGGAAACACCTCAAACGATGATCATAAATTTAATCATTCAACTCTCCAACATCTCTCCAAATCTTCAGAAAAATATCCACTCCCAATGGATATTTTTTTTTTTCGAGAAAGCATTTCTGTATAAATTTGCTTAATTGTGACATGTGTCAAGCATTCGAAAATACAGTCGAAATCGTCTATAACGAATTCCAAGGGACCGGGAAAAAAATCGTTATGAAGAGAATTCGTCACAAGTCTGTAGGAGATTAGGGTAAATTGGAGCTCTAGCGAGTAGTCCTCGAGTATAGGAAAAAGAACAAGTGCACGAGTATAGATACCGAGAGTAGAGACAAACTAGTGACACGGCAAACGAGACGCCTACAGTCAGTGATGCCAACTTAGCGCTTTTGGAAGGCCCGCGGCGCGAAAACGTCTTTTTAGCGCCAAGCTATTTTCGCGCGAAATCTAACGCTTTTCCTTCATAATTTTATAACTCATTAATCAAAATGAGCATTTTTCACTTAGGTACTCACCAAAAGTATTTTTCTCTCGCTCTTTTTATTTGCCTGCCGAGTAACATCTCTTTCTATCTGGCACGAAACGTCCCGCGCAATATCCATGAGAGTGACATAATATGGTTATATGCGACGCTAAGAAAATTGGCACACCATAGGTGACCTTAGATGTAGAGCTGGAGAATAAATCGGTAGCACTATCGATGGTTTCAAACTATCGCAAACAGCGATGGTTTTTGAAGACTATCGATAGTTTTGATGCATGGAAATTTACCTTAGCATTGGAAAGGTGGTGCTGGCGGTGACAGAGGGATGTCTTTGAAATGGACAGATTCCTAAAAATCGCCTTTATTTAGATAAGCGCCGAGAACTGCTTCGACGACGAAATCATCTTTCGCAATTATCAGAAATTATTCGTATTGCTAAAAATTATCGATAAGTCGAACTATAATGATGACTGATAAATGGTGAGATTTGGTGTATGATGCAAAAGTGATATGCTACATGTTTGATGCATGAGAATGATATTGCATGAAAGTGATGGTGCAGCGTTAGGTGATGATTTGAATGAGATCCTAGAATGTATATGGGATGACTGACTTGATGACTGATAATGGTATATGATAGATGTATGATCGATATGATATGATGATTGATGGTGAGGTGGTGATGATGGTGTGATTTGTGATGATGGTGAGGGTTGTGATGATGATGGTGAGGTTGGTGATGATGTGGGTTGATTGATGATGTGAGAGTGATAATGTGATGATGATGGATGTGATAATGTGTATGATGATGATGATGGTGATGATGATGGTGAGTTGGTGATGATGTGAGGTTATGATGATGATGTGATGTTAGATGATGATGGTGATGGTGTGATGATGATGGTGTGGGTATGTGATGTGATGGTATGTATGATGGTGATGATGATTGTGTGTATGTATGGGATGATTGATGATGGTGAGGTTGGTGATGATGATGGTGTTGAGATGATGTGATGTGTGTTGAGGTGATGATGGTAATGGATGATGTTGTTGATGGTGATGATTGATGGTGATGATTGTGAATGTTGATGGTGGTGTTGATGGTGTTGATGATGATGTTGTTGATGATGATGATTATGGTGATGATGGTGGTGAGGTTGGTGATGATGATGGTGAGGTTAGTGATGATGATGGTGTTGAAGATGATAGTGCTGATGGTGTTGATGGTGATGATGTTGTTGATGGTGATGATGATTGTTGATGGAGATGATGTTGTTGATGGTGATGATGATTGATGATTATGATGGTGTTGATGATTATGATGGTGTTGATATGGTGAAAATATACCTTCCGACAGTTCTCCAGCTCTACTGAGATGACTGAGAATTTCTTCAATTCATTGCTTTATATACGTTTCCGAAATCATGAATTGAGTGAGAATTGTAGGAATTTTTTGAAAAAAATTACCATTTCTCGAGGTAGTTTTGCATTTCGAGGGAAATAATGATTGGAAATTTGTTTTCAAGACGAATACCATCAAAGGGCACCATGAGCGTATTCGGAGGGTACTTTTGGGGGTTCAAGCCCCTCTCGAAATATGAGGAATTACAAAGGGGATTGAGAAAATGATCTCGTTGGATAGTTTTGCTATGCCCTAAACCACTTCTGAAATAATTTTCTGCGTCGGTGCGTTTTGATGCGTTTCCATGTCCCCACGAACCCCACCATGGCTTGTTTTAAATCAGCCCTCGGACTTAGCGAAGTATCGTGTGGGCTGTGGTATCTATTAGGTGAGGATAGAACCGGATCTCGACCCAGCTTTGTCGATTCGTTCCATGTCCACTGATGAGACAAAATGGATAAACTGTCACTTGTATCTTGTGATACTGTGATGGAAGCACCACATCCTGTATAGCTGTATATGCTTTCATCTCTGCACACTAAAAACTATCTTCAGAGCCAGTGATGCACTGATAGAAACTTATTCCTACGTAGAACTGCAAGTCCTTCTCAAAAATTGGATGACCCACATAGAATTAGCTTCATAATGAACTTAAAATGAGAAGAAAAAAAACACCAAAAAAACCGTTTAAATCAGAAAAATGAAGCAAATTTAAATATGAATGCAGATCATCTTTGGGAAAATTGTGAGAAAAAAAAAATTTTTTTTGTTCAAATGAAAATGTGTTAGCGCTGAAAAATCTGAATAATAAAATAAACACAGAACAGTGTTTTTTAAGGTCTCATAAATCAAACGAAATGTTCATTTCAAAAAGTAATGTATAAGTATGTGTTTCCATTTTATAAATATATGTATGTATATAGCATATGTTAATTGAACACATTCAAAACAGAACGAGGAGAATTTTACCTTAACGACAACAGTGAAATCCCCTATGAGTGGACATAAGCACCCTTCTTCAAAGCGGATTAAATTCGTTGTAACTTCCACTGATATTTTATAAGACAGAAATCGCCAGAGCATTAGTATCCATTCACCGGGGACTTTACTGTATGCTTTAGGCTGAGAACACACCGGATCAAACGAAACGAAAAAAAACGTTTTCGTTTCGTTAATCAAGAAAAACCCTTTTCTTTCTTAGTGTCATAAGACACAATGTACTGTTGTTTTTGAAAACGTTTTTGTTTCGGTTTCGGTTTCGTTTCGTTTCGTTTGGTCTGGTGTGTTCTCAGCCTTATGAATACAATTAAGGGGGTCTTCTCATTGAAAACCCGTTTTTTGGACCCTTTTTAAAAAAATTCTTATTTGAAAACGCAAAGAATAATTGAAAACTTTTTTTATTTATTTTATTACAAAAGGTTCAAAGTAAATAAAAAAATTTTTTTTGCCTCGATACGTGGGCTGTTCAAAAAGTAATGAGACTTCAAAGTTGGTGGTGAAAAAAAAGGTGTCGTCACGGCGGCCACGATTCCGGGTCTCCGGAGCGTCCGAAATGAAAAAAAAAACGGGGTTATAATCAGTATAGATGTAATTCTCGGGTGAACCTCAAGCTTAATTTTGTGATTTTTTTTGACAAAATGGCGGCCATTCAAAAAAAAAAGTTCAATTTCGGGCTTTTTTTTTGTAGTTTAGTGTAAAAAAGAAAATAGTAAAAAAAATTTTAAAATTTTGGTCGAGGTTCACCCGAGAATGGTGACAATTCTGCGTCGATTCCACTTTGTTTCATGAAAATCGGTTCAGTTGAACTGGAGATATCATGGCCGCCAGTTCGAAAAACGTGGTTTCGAGATAAACGCGTTTAAAGTTTGAAGCAAAGCAAAAATTACTCGTTTTAGCGCAGATCTTGCTCGACAAAGAAGGCTATATCCTCTAAACTATTTCGAATTTCAAAAAATCCTTTTAGGGGCATATTCACAACTACCCAAGCTATAAATAAATGCAAAAAAAAAAAAAGTCGAAAAAAAAGTTGCTCAATGAGAAGACCCCCTTAAGATTTTAAAGAAATTGATTTCTTTACTTGATAAGATCAATTGTCTTCTTCAATCTCAAAATTTTTCTGTATTGATCTTATGATTCATGTCCACCTCTGTCCTGTAGTTGGCTGAGATGCCAATTTACGAAGCGAGATGTCCTGGGTTCGACTCCCAGCTGAGGTCGTGGATGTTTGTGTCGTTTTCTCAGTTTCTGGTTTTCTTTGTTTTCCGATTATGTGTGGTATTAACACGGGGCCTAAGTGTATCACCCTTGGTGGCAGTCACACTAACCTAACCTAACGTAACCTTATATTATTCATTATTCTGATAGTATGCCTAATTATATAGCATTTTCTAGTCGGTTATAAAAATTTTTATTCCCATTAGTGACTTTAGGTTGCTCTCGAAATTTCCATTTTTAGTTTTCTCTGTATTATTCTTCTGCCATCCTCGACTTCTAATGGAGCATAAGACTTCTCTTCTGTATTATAGTAAAAAAAAAAAACTTCGAAAATCTGTTGTAAAAACCTACCAATAGGTCTGTAGAGAAGAAGGTTTTCCTTGTGGGTTGAAGCTCAGTCCGAAACAGGCACTGTAGTCCTTTTTAGAAAGATTGCGACCCGAATTATCTCTCTACGGGTAAAGCTGCATTCGATTTCTATTGAGCAATTGTCTATACAGAGATGATCCCGGGCTATACATGGCTAATCTGACATGACTATTATTTAGTAGAGCTGTAAAAATGCTAAAATTTACACTACTCGAGTGTATTCGTTATTTTTCGTCAAGTAATCATTACAAGCTACGATCGACTTACTAAGTACTCATTTATTAATATTTTTTTCAAATGTTGTTCATGAACGAATGACGTTTGCAAGAATAACCAATGTGATAACAGTAATATCAAAAATCTGAATCTTCACCCAGTAATTTAGTTAACCAAATATCAACTCAACATCACTCTACTACCATTCTAAGTTTTGTGCACCCATTAACATTAGTACTTTATTACTCTGGCAACCATCAGCTGGCATGTGTGCAAAAAAAGTACATCAGTAACGTAGATACTTCCATCAGTAATGAGACAGTTATTGATTACTGACTAGAGTAGATCGATTACTTATTTGACCTAATAGTAAACATATATTATTAAGCTCTATTATTTAGGGAGTGGCATGGAAATCGACTCGTATTGAAAAATTTCGAATTTTAGACTTCAGAATATAACATTTGGAACCTTATCATTAGATCTGTAATTCTCGGTTACCAAGGTACTCTTTTACAAAAACAATAGGGATCTTTAGGCCGTGCTTTATCTTCTTCTTCTTCTAGCGTGTTCTTTCCCAGCTTATACCGGGGTCCGCATGTTTTGAATTTTTTCTCCATTTCCTTCTATCCACTGCATCCTCGATTCTTTGATCCGTTGCTTGGAGGTCCCTTTTCAAAATGTCTAGCCATCTTTGTTTTGGTCGTCCTCTTGGCCGAACACCTGTTAACTCAAGCCTCAAACCTCTCTTTGCCAAATAGGCCGTACATTATAATCCAACAAATTCGATAGTTTGACACATTTGTCGAAATACCGGGGATCCGCTGTATTTATATTCCCCCCACCATTAGAGTAAATGTTTCGACTTCATGGGATAAATAAAACGAAACAGCAAACTTTATAAAAGTCTATAAATATCTTCTCGTAAGTAAAAAAAAAAAAAAAAATGTGCCTTCAAAACAAGTAAAATTTGAGTAATAAAAATGCAATTCATTTGTTAAACATTTTCATAGATAAGCCGAGAGACGAGATAGCCCCCGAATAGCATTTTCTCACTCTTCTTAATGACTCTCGATAATTGTTGCTCAATTAAAACTTTAATTTATATAAAATTGAATTTCCTTTGACTTTATAAATGTGCGTGAAAATATGTTAGTCGCTATGTTAGGCTCTTAAATTTCATGTACATATTTCTCTACATCATTTGGTAATACATTAAAGCATTTACGCGAGCCGGTTGTTTGATGTTGTGTGTTCGCTTGTTCGGTTGCTCGTTCGCTTGGTCGCCGCTCGTGTACATATGTACATATTTTCCAGCAAGTGTGACATCATCGTCTATTGAGTTCGGCTTAGCTCTCGGTGCATAGTGGTCGTCGTTGCTGTGCGTATTCAAAAACGTGACCTCTACCCGTATGTGTGCTTATTGTATAATTCAGTTGCCCAGCAGCTCCGCTCATGTAAATGAGCTTGTCGGATCTTTATGGGACAACTTTAAGAACTGTCAGGGCAAAGCGATTTGCTCACTTTTCTAGGGCCTCCGCTTTGGCGTGTGTGTTTGGATTCATCATATTTTCGTTATTTGTCATACATTTATTTCGTATAGTTTTTTGTTCTTCCTCTTCGCTTTTTTTTTTTTTTTTCTTCGTTATCTTAACAACTTGAATTGATTGCTTCTCTGAAAATTTCCGGAATAAATATATTTAAGGTGTGAATGTCTTTTAATTTTAAAGTTTTAAAAGCAATGAATTTTTATTTATTTATTTTTTTTTTTTATTCATTTTTCTTTTCGGTTATCTTTGATATTCTTCTTCAATGTGCGTGCCTGATAAGATATGTTTCGAAACACTTGTAGCAAAAAAAAAGAACCTTTAATTTTGAAGTCAGACAAGCTTTTTGTTTATTTCACCAAAAAAAAGAAAATAAAAATATTTCATGAACAATTTTTTTCAAGAGATCAGGCTCAAAATTATTTTGCCTCATTTTGTGGTTCAAGGTTTCCATTCAAAACATTTTTCTTTATAATGAAAAAAATGTTTCTTTATAATTTTAAACATTTTTATTGCAATATTTTCGATTCTTTAAGGGGAGTTGTCTCCTTCGCGAGGCTGCTTTTGAACCTTTTTTTTAATAAATTCCCGATAGAAAACGAAAGGAGGTTTTTCAGTTTTCTTTTATTTCGTTCAGAATTAATGAAAATTAGTATATAAGAAAATTTTTTTTTTATATGTGAGGACTGTTCAAAGAGTTCTCTGCCGTCAAATTGGAGACTCCAAAAAAAGGTGTAGTGCTGGCGGCCACGATTTCTCATGTCCAAGTTGTCTCATATGAAAAAGAAAAACGAGGCTATAATCACTATACATGTCATTTTCGGGTGAAGCTCCAAAAAAATTTTGCGATTTTTTTTCGACAAAATGGCGGCAATTGAAAAATGTCCCATCGATTTCGGGAGTATTTGTTTGTAGTTCAGTGTAAAAAAAAAATAGTAAAAAATTTGTTAAAACTATGATTGAAGGTCCGGTCATAATGGTGACAATTCTACGTCGAGTCCACTTTGTTTCATTAAAATCGGATCCAGTTGAACTGGAGAAATCGTGACCACCAGTTCAAAAGAACTAGTTTCGAGATAAATTCGTTTAAAGTTTGAAAGACCTCGCAACAAAGAAGGCTATATCTTCCAAGCTATTGCGGAATTTCAAAAAACCTTTTTAGCACGATATTCTTAAATATCCTAGATATAAAAAATGGAAGAAAAAAATTAAATCGAAAAAGAATTTTTGTCGAATGAGACAACCCCTTTAAATACTATCTTCAAGCCCGAAATCCAACATTGCGAGAGCCCGATGCGAGAGTGCGCGACGTCACGAAAATGTTTTGCGTGACGCATTTCAATCTCCAATGAGAGTTTTGCGTCACGCAGATGATAGCATAATTTCGCTTCTAGTAATGCAATATTTGAACCAAGTACCAATCTAACGAGTACCGAGTACTCATAAAAATTATACGTTATCACTTCAGTTTAAATTTTAATTCAAAATTTTCAAAAATTTTCAAAATGAACCAAACTCGCGAAATATTCTTAAAAGCTCTTTTTCAGGCACAGTGAACAGTTTTTGTTTTATTAGTTTAAACGAGTACCCAAAAGCGAGTACTCAAAAAAAAGCTACATCATTAACCTGTCAAATTGCCTCGCAACGAGAAATATTCAATTTTTCAAAATTTTCTCGCTACGAGGTCTCGCAGTGCGATACATTGGAGCTTGAGGGCCAAGGTACAATAGTCCGAGAGTCGTGCGTGAAACAGTCTCTGTCTCGGTCTCCCTCTATATCTCTGTATCTCCCTCTCCCACTTTCTCTCGCACGCACGCATTACTCTCGGGCTATTGTACCTTGGCCCTGAGCCATATGATTGAATGTATTGAAATTTGTTTGCGTCTCGCGCTCTCGCTCTCGCATCGGACTCTCGCAATGTTGGATTTTGGGCTTCAGGCAAAGGAATTTTTTCTTCTAAAATTTTCAAAAAACAATTGTTGGGTGATGTGATGGTTTCCTGTTTATCACTATTAAAATCACTCTCACTATCTTGTCTGAAGTATTTCCGGAGTAACCGTAGTTTCCAATTTATAAGGAAAAAAATGAAGAAAGAGTGCTTGTAACTCATACAGTCGAAACTCTCTATATGCTATGTTCTCACTAGGCCGGGTTAGGGTTATCGGCGAAACCCAGGGTTTCAAATGTCAAAACGCAATATGAAAAAAATGTCATCTAACCCGAAATTAAACCACGGGTCTAACATTTAGACTTTGAGGTTAGCCGCAGAGAATTTTACATTGAAAGTTTCAAAGTATACAATTGTGGGTATTATGGTCCGTTTATCACAAAAACCGGGTCTCATACTGCTGAATATCGGAGTGAACAGTAAGTTTCCGTAGGAAATAAGAGAGCTGTAACCATAGTGAAACTTCTATAATGAACTTCTTTCTATAGCGAATCTTCTCAGTGTTTTTTCGCTACATTTTTAGTACCGTTTTTTCTCCTTATAATGAATTCTCTCTATAACGATTTCTTTTTCCGGTCCCTTGAAATTCGATATAGACTATTTCGACGGTAATTCATTTTCTAGAGTCGCCAATCCTTAACACAATTTCAAGTTCTTTCACTACTTTTGAGCTTCAATTCTTTGAAAGCGAAAGTGTATTGTCTTGATAGAATTCTTCCTATAAACAGAAATCTCTCAATTAACAAACCTTTTTCTAATAAGACACACCAACTCAAAGTGAACTGTAGATCCATGTATACCTGAAGATTTGTTGTCCACTCATGAGGGATTTCACTGTATTCACATAAAAGAAAAAAATTCCCCCGAATATACCCCAACTTTGTATGTATTGCGCAGCTGTCAGGAATGAAGTTTTTGAAACCCGAATAAAATGACACCGGCTTTGGCATTCTTAGCTTCTTCATTGCTATGGTAACAATTTTTTCAATTTCATAAATCAACCCTTAAAGGTTGTACTTAAGGTGAATGTTTTGTGGTACATACCTATAGAAAACCCCTTTTCAAAAGACTCGTTTTCTTTTCTTTTGATTAAAAAAATTAAAAAAAAAATAACAGTCTAAAACAGTGTAACTCTTCAACTTAAAGTCTCTGTGTATGTTAGCTCCCAAAGCATGACATCATGCAGCAAAATAATACGATTATGAATTTATGAATGAGGAACGCAGATAACATTTTTGAAAAAAAAAAAAAACATTTTTATTTATTGTCTTGAGGCACTCGAGTCTCGAGTTCTTTGTACATTTTCGAATTTGAGAAATTTTTTCAATTAATTTTTTACGGTTGCTCTGGCATGGAATGTATGTATTTACTAAGAAAAAAGCTCAATTCTCATTGTTTGTGGGGTGACTTAAATTGCCAAATATAGAGTGCCAAAGTGGATACATATTTCAAAATCAGCTGTACAAATTCTAAAAAGTAAACATACCATGAGGTGGTTTAAATATATACATATATATATTTTTATTATTATTATTATTACTATTTAAAAATCATACCTAAAGGATGAGATTAATGTGGCGGCATTTGGAAGAAAACTCATTAATGATCTTTATTGTTTCTATAAATAAGAAATTGATTTTAACACGAATTTCTTTGATATTTTATTAGTATTAAGCTCAAAATCCAATATTGCGAGAGCCCGATGCGACAGCGCGAGACGAGACGCACACAAATTTCAATACATTCAATCATATGGCTCAGGGCCAAGGTACAATAGCCCGAGAGTAATGCGTGCGTGCGAGAGAAAGTGGGAGAGGAAGATACAGAGATATAGAGGGAGACCGAGACAGAGACTGTTTCACGCACGACTCTCGGACTATTGTACCTTGGCCCTCAAGCTCCAATGTATCGCACTGCGAGACCTCGTAGCGAGAATATTTTGAAAAATTGAATATTTCTCGCTGCGAGGCAATTTGACAGGTTAATGATGTAGCTATTTTTTGAGTACTCGCTATTGGGTACTCGTTTAAACTAATAAAACCAAAACTGTTCACTGTTCCGTGAAAAAGAGCTTTTAGAATATTTCGCGAGCTTTGGTTAATTTTGAAAATTTTTGAAAATTTTGAATTAAAATTTAAACTGAAGTGATATAATTTGTATGAGTACTCGGTAGTCGTTAGATTGGTACTTGGTTCAAATATTGCATTACTAGAAGCGAAATTTTACTGTCATCTGCGTGACGCAAAACTCTCATTGGAGATTGAAATGCGTCACGCAAAACATTTTCGTGACGTCGCGCACTCTCGCAATATTGGATTTTGGGCTTTATTATTACTAATTTTATGTAAGAATACGTTTCTCGAAATTCCAGAGATGCTTGCTGCGGTGGTTGCCGAGTTTCGTTATTAATTAAAATTTAATAAACAAACAACTTGTTAGCATATTTCGTTCATTTTTTTTTTTCAATTGAAAAGTTCATGAGTTTTGAGCTCATTACGCAATGCTAACTCAATTATCAATCAATCGAGATCGCGTCATCGTGAATCGCCAATCGTTCCAGATCCACAGCAATCTCCATTGTGCTCGTGTGTGTGTGTGTGTTTGTGTGTCCGTATGTGTGATATGTGTTCCGCTGGACGTATGTTTTGTGCGAATAAATTTATTATCATTTTGCCGATTTTCGCACACCGACCGACTGACACTGTGGTGACTCTCCCACCCAATAACGAATTTGTTATGTTAAATTATTATTTTCTTTTTTGAATTTTTGTTTTTTTTTCCCTTTCTTTTTTGTTGTATTATCATTTTCTTTTCTCATTTCTGTTTGTTCACGCTTGGATGCTAATATAAACAGTGATTTCATTCGATAGTTTATATCTGAAGCCCACGCGCAACCCTAAACGATTTTTCCATGTGTTCTGTGCATTCAAAAGTGCCAGCGACCTATAATCCTGCCAATTGAAGGAATTTCATTTGATTAAATTGAATTGAATTGAATGTCAAGGCCTTTGGACTGACCGTCATTTGTACATACATCGGTCTGATTGAAATTCTTGAAAACAGAAACATTCCTGCGGCATGATGATTTATTTTTTATTTATTCAATAGATCAGAAATAATATACAACCTACAATATTATAATAACAGAAAAGAAACAGAGTTTACAATTCTATGGTCGACAGATGTGTTATTTATACTTATAATTATATACAGTACACTCGGGATAACGTCAACTAATTAAAACCGTCAGTATTGACGTTTATGATTGTCCTCATTTTAGACCAAAATAAAGTTGGAATTATACTTTTAAACGTTATTTTAGTAATCATACTAACCCCAAACAATAATCTGAATCAAACAAATTTTTATTAAAGTATTTAGAAAAATTGAAAAAAAATATTTTATATGAGATCATGCCACTTTCGGCATTTTATACGCGCAACGTCAACAACATATATTACTATATACATATGTCACTCTCATGGATTTTGGGCGGGACATTTCGCGCCAGTTAGAAAGAGATGTTACTCGGCAGGCAAAAAAAGAGCAAGAGAGAAATACTTTTGGTGAGTACCTAAGTGAAAAATTCTCATTTTGGTGGGTACCCAAGACCGTGGTGGGTACCCAAGACCGTGGTGGGTACCCAAGACCGTGGTGGGTACCCAAGACCGTGGTGGGTACCCAAGACCGTGGTGGGTACCCAAGACCGTGGTGGGTACCCAAGACCGTGGTGGGTACCCAAGACCGTGGTGGGTACCCAAGACCGTGGTGGGTACCCAAGACCGTGGTGGGTACCCAAGACCGTGGTGGGTACCCAAGACCGTGTTGAAAAGAGCCAAAATAGAAACGGCTCCTGAGTGACATATATAGTTATATATGGTCAACAAGTTTGAAAACACAACTGAACAAAGAGAGCAAAAAACTAGATTGTACGCACAAACGGAGATTCCCGGAATTCTGAGAATTCGTATTCTACAGGGTGTCCCGTTGGGAATTACATTCCTTAAATGGGGTGGTAGAGGGCATGTAGGACTGTAGGTCTAACTGTCGACGTCGAAAAGCCTCTGCCGCGATGGGGAAATACACCATTAGGCAGGTATTGGAAATTCACCAAAAAGCTACCAACAACAATACGGGTAGACACAAAGTGGCACTATGATGCCACTTGCAAGAAAATTATCAAAGAAACAAGGCGTCAGCTCGGTTTTTTATATTGCTTGAAAAGTTCACAATTGAAGCTTTAATAAATATATTACGATATGTTTTTGCTTAATGTGCGCGAATGTTTTCATTTTTTTATTAAATTTACATACATTTTTGACTACGGCTACGAATTTGATTGTACATAGAATTTAGTATTTTTGCTGAAACAGTGTGATCAAAAAGTTATCTGGACAGGGTAGGACTAAAAAAACAATTTCTGTTTCTCCTTGATATTGCGATTCCTTGATTAGTTTTATGTTTTTCAATCTTTTCATATCATTTTATGAGTTTGGTAGATATTTTATATGTAATGTACTTGAAAATCGCCCAAAATTAAAATTAAAAGTGGCAATGCATTTCACCACAGCAGAGCTAAAGACTTCGCTGCCATAGCATGCTTCTCTTTTCCTCATGCTATATGCATATGTTGAAGCAGCGTAGCTCTAACACATTGGAGGGATTAGGAAGAAGAAGAGTTAGACCTATAGTCCTATATGATAGAGGGTCTAAGATGAACAAAAAATCGTATGTGAGGGTGCACCCCTGAGGAGTTATTTGATTTTAAAGTTTTTTGACACTAAGTCCAGAAAGACAATTCTCCCACAACAATTGTTAATTGTAGAAAAAAAATTTTTAATGTAGTTTGAAAGCCAATTGTATGTGCTTTTAGGCAAACTTAAAATAATGGTAAAAATTTGACCCATTGAGGGAAAAATAAACGGTCAAAGTGAAAAATTCTGAAAAAAAAACTTTCAATTTTTTTTTTTACTTTGGAAGCCATTTTGGTATGAAAAGTGTCGAATTAACATCCAAATTTTTTATTTTATTCAAAATGCTGGATCGATTACCTTTAATTTGGTACCCCATATGTCAACGGGACACCCTGTCTACGTAATTCCAGCTAAAATTTTCTATTAAGCAGATTTTATCTTTTGGAGCTTTTAGGTTTTGTTGACGTTTTAGAATAGTCAATGTAAATAAAAAAAGTGTTGACGTTTTGGGGTGTTGACGGAATAGGGGGTTGACGTTATCCCGAGTGTACTGTAATTAGAATTATATTTCTAATTATATAATTAGAAGAAATTTTTTCTGTTTAAATACAGTGTACTCTCTCCTTCCGGACACTTCTCCTAATATTCTCTAATATTCCTGCTTCTCAAATTGTTTCCTTTTTAACGGACACCCCTGTTAAGCGGACATATTTTTCGGTCCCGTAGGTGTCCGCTTAAGAGAGAGTACATTATATGGGAATTCATTCGAACCATCGAAGGAGTGAACTCTGAGAACTGTCAAAATATATGGAAGCTTTGACGGCTGTTTAAAAAGTTCTCAAAGTTCGAGGTCTGAATAAATACCCATATTGTATTCCAATGATTTTGCGAGCAGATTTATACCTAGTCTTTTGTGTCCCAAAATGTTTTTAGCCCCATTATAAATGAATATTCCCTGGGAGTTTTTTTCCCTCGAAATTGTTCTCCGCGGAAAAAGGAAGAATTCTAAGAGTCAATAAAAGAAGAAAACGTGATGACCTCTGTTTGAAAATTTTCTAAATTCTTGCTCCCTTTATATGTGGAAAAACTCCCCGGGAATATTTAGAATCGGGCTGTAGTTCTCTCAAATATTTAGCTGTTTAAACAGTGATCTATATCGTCAGGTTGATTACAAAATTGACCGACATGGGTCGCGATTTGTTCCTTCAAATATGTATGTATGTATGTACTCGTGTGGTCTATTTTAAGCCTGGTATACATGGTTTGTTAGACGCGTGGGTTGTCGCTGGAGAATTTTTTGGTATATTTCACAGTTGAAGACTGAATTTTTAACCAGATACATTTTTATGAAATTTCTTAGGTCTCTCTTATTTAGTTTTTCCTCCCCTAAAATAAGTTGAGAGTTATTTACCATGATAACCAAATCTTAAATATAAGAACATTCTTTGGATTTATATTAAAACTAGAAGACCCGGCTAACTCCGAAGAAATTAATCTATCAAAAATCAATAACTAAAGATCTTAAAATTTTTTTTTTAGCCAATTTAAAGCTTCCTGATAAACACTTTCTTTTGAAACTCTCCCTATTTATCTTTCCTCCATCTATTCCACACCTTCCCTCGCCGTCAATCATTCACCCTATCCCTCTCTCCCACTCGAGCCCTCTCTTACCCCTATCCCTGTTTCTTTCTATATCTTTATGTCTATGTTTATTTGTCTCTCTCTCTCTTTCTTCTCTCTTTACCTCTTTTTTCCTCTCTTTTTTCCTGTTTTTCCTCTCGTTTCCTCTCTTTTCTCTCTTTTCCTCTCTTTCTCTCTTTTTCCTCTCTTTTCCTCTCTTTTCCTCTCTTTTCCTCTCTTTTCCTCTCTTTTCATCTTTCTGCCTTTCTTCCTCTTTTTGTCTCTTTTCCTCTCGTTACCAATCTTTTCCTCTCTTTTCTTATCTTTTCCACTCTTTTCCTCTCTTTTCTCTCTTTTCCTCTCTTTTCCTCTCTTTTCCTCTCTTTTCCTCTCTTTTCCTCTTTTCCTCTCTTTTCCTCTCTTTTCCTTTTTTCTCTTTTCCTCTCTTTTCCTCTCTTTCCATCTCTTTCCCTCCCATTCTCTACCTTTCCCTATTTTCCCCTCCCTTTTCCCCTCTTAATCTTACATCCATGAATTCAACAGTCTGTCATAAAGTCACCAGGTGATCCGATCTTCTCGGATAGATTCGATTTTTCGAGGTAAAGATCGGATCTTTTCTTGTTTTTATTGATTGGAACTGATTCCATATATCTGCATGTAGTTGAATATTTGCATGGATTCCATTGCTATTGAAATTTCGGCATAATAATTATGAAGTTGCTAGCTTTTGTATTGAGATCCGAAAAATCTTTTTTTTTAGTTGAGATCAAATTTCTTTGGGGCCACGTTAGTTTATCAGGATTGAAAGCAATCTTACTGCATTTTTCTATCTCGCGAGGTGCTAGATTTTTACCTTGACGATTCGAAAATAAATAGTTGACCGGTCACTTTCCGTACAACAATTATCACTCGTAAAAGGACTTCGAAGATCATACTTTGTTTTAGCCGCCATTTCCTCTTAAGGCGCATCATTGTGGAGCAAAACGAATACCGAAAAAATTTAGAATTCTTCTCAAATATAGGCAAATATTAGCAGCTGTAAGATCTCTTGGCGAGATTGCTCGCAACGCACCTCTCTTTCCAGAACTGGTCTATGACCCGATATTGGCACAATCCATTGGCGAATTCTTTCATAGCAGAGATATCAAAAAAACAGAAACATTTTCCCGTCCAGATTTATGTGATCTTCGGATTCAATTCAAGAGTTTTTGTTTCTATTTAAGTGTACATATTTCTATTTACATAAAATTTGTTTAAATTTAAAACTGTTTTAAATGAATCATTTCCTGTTTATTTGAACATAAAAAGAATGATTTTAATGTGCCACTCAGAAGATAATTTTGGCCCAGTTTTTTCCGCTCAAACGTACAGGTTCTATTAGTGCGAATGTTCGTTACCTATAGATACCCGCAAAATTCTCTTCGAACATTAAAGATCCACCTTGATATACGAAGAGCACCTTTAATATTACTCAAGGGCAGCTTTTATGGAATAATTACATGCATTCGATTCGAGAGATATAATAGATATTTGGCATCTGCTCGATACGCTCAGTTCTGGGTCAATGTTTTTTTTTTTTGCTTATTACTTTTAAGGATACAGAAAAATTACCCAAAATTGAGTATTGCCAACGTTGAAAAGTAGGTTTAACAAACAGCCCTATTCTAAATGAATATTCCCCGGGAATTTTTTCCCTAGAAACTTTTCTCCGCGGACAAAGGAGGTGCTATAAACGTCAATAATAGAGAGAATGTGATTACCTTTGCGTACAAATATTCGAAATTCTTGCTGCCCTTATTCTAGTTGTATATTGATTTATGTGAATGCTATACACGAAACAGCGCTGGATGGACACAATAAAATGGAACCTAGAGGCTGTAGGACTTACCTCGTATGATGCAACCGACAGAACAAAATGGAGGAACTGGTCGCCTTTTGCGGACCCCGGGATAGACCGGGATAGTTAAACACGCAAGAAGAAGAAGAATACACGTGGTGCTTCCATCAAAGTATCATAAGATACCCAAAGTATCCTCCAAAGGCGGAGGAGGAGGAGGAATCTATTCTCCACCTCCTGTGTCAGTGCCCGGCCTTAGCGTCAAAAAGACTGTCTCTACTGGGACACACCTTTCTGACCAGCCTCACCGAACTGTCAGAAATCAAAATTTCAGACATCGCGCGGTTCATCAGGAAGTCAAATTGGCTTCTATAGGAAGTAGAAAGGTGATAGTCGTGTCTCTATGGTACCACAAAGGGCCTATCTGTGAGCCTACGTGAGCTATAAGCTGCCGCACCAACCTACCTACCTACCTACCCAAAGTTTCCACTGCGCCCCACAAGCGACAGTGTACCCATTTTGCCTCATCAGTGGGCATGGACCGAATCGACGAACCTGGATCGAGATCCGGTGCTATCCTCACCTAATAGATACCACAGCCCACACGATACTTCCCGAAGAGCCGTACCCAAAAGACCGGGCAGAATGCTAAAACGCACTCTGGGGCACCCCGGTTATCGTGGTTCCATGTTTGTGTCATTGATAATGGTGTGAATACAACTTTAACTAGTATAGCTGCACCACACCAACACTAATTGCAGGTCGTATGGTTAACCCCCCGTACATTCCCCAAAAGTTTCTTGCACTTCCAATTTGACTTCATAACCGAATCATGTATTGGTGGACATTTGGCTGGGGTCCGCCAAATATTTCCCCCTTCGGGAGCTTCCCTTATACAATCGAAACTCTCTAGCAACGAATTTTTCTCTATAGCGAATCTTCTGAAGGCCCTTTCGCTACATTTTTAGTCCTCCTTATGACGAATTCTCTTTATAACGATTTTTTTCCCCGGTCCCTTGGAATTCGTTATAAACGGGTTTTGACTGTATTTTCGAATGCTTGACACAAGTCACAATTAAGAAAATTTATACAAAAATGCCCCTCTGAAGGCCCTTTCGCTAAATTTTTAGTGCCCCTTTTTATACCCGACACATTCGTTGTCGGTTGTCTCCTACACCCGAAATTCAAATGGGACTTGAACGAATGTTGGCACATAGGCTTCCTTTGTAGCCATAAACATCTCCCCAAAAATTTTCTTGATCGGTCCATTATTAAGGGTACCTCCAGTACTAGGGTCTGTCACAAAAATCTCAAAACTGCCCCAAAATCTGACTTTTTCGAAATAAGTATATCAACGTAGTGTAGCATTTGAGCGTATAATGAAGCCTGCGATCAGAATTTGGATGGGACATGAGTAAGAACAAGTTCTAGAATGGACCCGATCGGACCATTATTAAGGGTACCTCCAGTACTAGGGTCTGTCACAAAAATCTCAAAACTGCCTCAAAATCTGACTTTTTCAAAATATTTCAATGAAACTTAGAATTTAAGCGTATATTTAAGCCTCCGATTAGAATTCCGAAAAATTGGAAAAGTGGGCGTGGAAAAGGGGCTGGTTTCATATATAAATTTTACAAAAAAGTCGGTATATGGGGACCTTAATGGCCTTAAAAACCTCTTGAATATTCTTTCTTAGTGATTCTGTTTTTTTGGGCGTGGTTTAAACATTTATTTATTTATTTAAATATGTGTGTCTGTGTCGGGTATTTTATTATCAGGCTCGCCTGACTATAACACCCTTATTTGTTTTTTTTAAAATAATCTTCGACCGAAAATAGTATCAGTTTAATTCTGTGGAAGACAAAGATAAGAGAAAGTGATGATAACGATAGCAAACACAGAACGTAGACGTGTTAATTTGCTACGTTTTTGGCAAATTTTGCTTTTTTTTTCATATTGTATTTTAAGAAATTAATAAAGATAGCGTCACCTGAAGTGGTGGCAGATATGCATTTCGATCGTTTGTTGGCCACATTAAAGACATGAAAACTCCAATCTGAATCGAATGTCATTAGCAAATTGTCAAATAAGAGAGAAATTTATACATAAACAGGTATAGGGTACATATGAGTATTTCCCAACGGACGTGACAGTTACTTCCATTAGGTCAATTTACAAAATCAAATGCCTCAAAATCTATTTTTCAAAATTTCGCAGCTCTTCCGGACTTTATACTTATCAAAATTATAGCACGATTAAAAGGCATTTAATTAGTAATATAGGGGACTACAACAAATTCAATTCCGTGGTGAACTAGTGATGCTATAATTTTTGGAGTATGCTTACACTCAATTTTGTAACTCAACATACTTGGTTAATTTTTTGGTGTTTTTTTTATATGTTTATTATTTAAAGTTTTTTTTATGATAATTTATGCAATTCTGTACCCTTTTCATTCAGAAGTGATCTAAAAATTATATTTATATTCTTTTATCATGAATGTAATTAATTCTTGAGCCATAATTATGTATCGAGCAATTTAGTTAGATACACTGAATATTTCATATCGTTTTGTGTGGAATTCAAACTTTTGAGATATTCGGTCATATTCGACGCATGAGTACTCTTTAAGTCCCAATATGAATGCAAAATTTTATCTAACTTTTTTTTGTTTTATAAAAATAACATTTTTCTGAAAAAAATGAGTTCTTATGAAAATCCATTGAATAAAAATTTATAACAGTTTTTAACAGAAATTTTAGTTTCATGTTACAAGTTATAAAATATTTGTTAGACCGGAACGAATTTTATGGGGCGTGCTACGTTTTTGATTTTTCCATAAGAATGCATGCACAGGGGCCTACTTCAATTCAAAACACACGTTTTTTGCCAAGTGCCATCTATAGTACTATATGGCATTTAGATATGCTCGGACGTGACAAAAAGTTTACTTTTTTTCTGGAAATACCCATATGTACATACTAATACATACTAATATAAAAGAGATACCGCTGCAAACTAACTGACAAAAGACCTTCCTCCCATTCTCATGTTCATTTGCAGGTAAACAAAAAATCTATTGCGGAAAATGTGATAAAAAATGTTCCGGCGAGGTGCTGCGAGTCGCCGATAAGCATTTCCATAAGACGTGTTTCCAATGCTGCCAGTGCAAAAAGTCGCTAGCAACAGGCGGTTTCTTTACCAAAGATGGTGCTTACTATTGTATACCGGACTATCAACGGCAGTATGGTACAAAATGCGCATCTTGCCAGCAATATGTCGAAGGAGAAGTGGTCTCAACAATGGGTAAAACGTTTCACCAAAAGTGCTTCACATGCACGAAATGTCAGCAGCCATTTAAGTCCGGCAGCAAGGTAAAAGAAATTATCAAAAAAAAAAAAAAAAGAAAAGACATCCAACAGCTTTATTTCTCTCTCAATAATCACTTTTTAAATCATTTTTTTTGTAATTTATATAACAGTTGGCTGAAAGTCCCCGGTCTAACAAAGAAAAAATTTTTTTGGTCAAAATCGGTTTATTATTCAAATTTTCCCTCAAGAGCGTACAACATTAACGACCTTCCAATTTTTTGACAACATTTTGGAGACCCTTCGTTTAGCCTCAAATAGGCCCAGTTCGGCGACACCTCTTCATTGCCAGCCAAATCTTTTTCGCCTGCGAGCATCCTTTTGAGTCTGAGACAAGAAAAAGTCGCTGGGGGCCAGATCTGGAGAATAGTGGTGGGGAAGCGAATTCGACCTAATATCACTGCAATTATTTGCCATCGTTCTCATGACTTGTGCACGGTGCGTTTCTGTGGTGGAACAACACTTTTCTTCTTCATATGGGGCGTTTTGCAGCATTTCGACCTTCAAACGCATCCAAAACGACATTAATAGTCACTGTTGATGGTTTTTCCTCTCAAGATAATCGGATAAACATTTTCCATGCCCATCCCAAAAAACAGAGGCATTACTTTGCCAGCGGACTTTTGAGTCTTCACCTTCGGAGACGGTTCACGATCGCTGTCCACTCACCGACTGTCGATTGGACTCAGGAGTAGTGAGAGCCATGTTTATCCATTGTCACATATCGACGCAAAAACTAGCGGTGTATTGCGAGTTAACAGCTGCAAAAACCGCTCAGAATCATCAACACGTTGTTGTTTTGGTCAAATGTGAGCTCGCGCGGCACCATTTTGCACAGAGGTTATGCATATCGCAATATTGATGATCATATGACCAATTCGGTTCCGTTGATAAGCTAATGCCTCTGCTATCTCGACAACTTCATTTGACGGTAATTCAAATCCGTTTGTGAAATTTAATGATGGTTAAGTCGGTAACCACCTCTTTCGGCGTCCACTGCGTTCACCGTCCTCCGTGCTCATTTCACCACGCTTGAATTTTGCATACCAATCAATTATTGTTGATTTTCCTGGGGCAGAGTCCGGAAACTCATTAATCAAGCCAAGTTTTTGCTTCCACTGTATTTTTTCCCTTCAGAAAACAGTATTTTATCAAAACACGAAATGTCCTTTTTTTTCATTTTTTTCACAATAACAAAAGTTGCTTCACAAAAGACGCTCTATCTCACAAACTAATTGACTTACAGACGTCAAATTTATCGACACAAAAAAGAATCATTTGAAGGTATGCCACTATATAAAAATAAATATGCATTCTAATACTAGCGATGCCATCTATGTGTCAGACCGGTGACTTATCAGCCAACCTGTTACGTATGTGCAGGGCCGTAGAGAGAAATTTGGGGCCCGGGGGATTTTTTCCGGGGTCCTCACAGAAATGTGCGACAAAAAAAAAATCCCCTTGCCAATTTTCGGCCCCTTCAGAAAGCCTGGGCCGGGAACCCCTTTTCCACCCTCCCTCTCTACAGGCCTGCGTACGTGCATATTTTAATGAATTCAATTACAAATTTCCCCATTGACAATGATTAAGGTTACCAATACCGGCAAAGATGTCATCTGTGAGGATTGCATTTCGGGTAAAACAACAACAACAACAACAACAACAAAAAACCAACAACAAACGATTATTCAACATCATCCGCAAAAGTCGGTTACCGTTGTCGATTCATCGCAACAACGAAGAGAGGGAACCGTCTCACCGTCACCGCCCATCGCTGAGAGTCCAACGAGAGCAACGGCACATCAGCAGATAACTAGCGGTGTCATATTGGCAAATAAGGCAAATCTTCAGGATGATTTCGATCCGAACGATTGTGCCGGCTGTGGTGAGCTACTGAAAGAAGGTCAAGCGCTGGTCGCTTTGGATCGTCAATGGCATATTTGGTGCTTCCGTTGTAAGGCATGCAATGCCGTTCTGAATGGCGAATATATGGGCAAGGATAATGTACCGTATTGTGAGAAATGTTACCAAAAATCGTATGGCGTTAAGTGTGCCTACTGCAATCGTTTCATTAGCGGAAAAGTACTGCAGGCTGGCGAAAATCATCATTTTCATCCGACGTGTGCCCGTTGCACGAAATGTGGCGATCCGTTCGGCGATGGCGAGGAAATGTATTTGCAAGGTAGTGCCATATGGCATCCACGTTGTGGTCCCGGACCACAATCGGATACGGGGCTAATATTGAACGGTGGTGGCCCGGCGATTGCAACAGCCAATGGTAATTTCACCGATACTGAATGCGATCGCAGGTCAGTTCGAGTGCACTCAGCGAAATGGTAAGTAATCGCTCTTTCTCTCGCTCTCTCTCCGATCTTAAGCTTCACGCTGCAGACATGTATTAAGTAGCAAGAAAAAATGCCGACAAAATCGAAAAGAAAGAAATTTAAGCATGGCAAATCACACTTTTAAGTTCACACACAGATAGCTTGAACCAGTGTTGGAAAAAAGTAGGTGTAATTGTACCTTTTTTGGCCCTTTTTTCACTTCAAAGGTACATTAGGTACAATTTGTCCATTTTAGGTACAATTTCAAGATGAAGAAATTTTGTAGGAATATGACAAGAAAGAATTTCATCGCTATTTTGAAGGTTCCGAAAGCGAAAACATTGAGTTGTGACTGTCACCTGAGCACGAAATTTTTCCGTTCCATGGTATCAGTAATTAAATGGAAAGATTTGCGATGATTTGGCGTTTCCCGACTCAAATGGGTACGTATCTTGTAGTGAATTCAATGTGAAATCTTCTGTGGTTATCTGAGTAGTGTTTGCAGAAATTGTTTTTAACATTTCCAAAAAAGATAGCATAATGCTTCCAGTGCAGACTAGGTGTTAGATGTTTTAATGTTTCACCTTCTTGTATATTAGTGGTGACTCATGCAGCTTCGCAAATTGTCAAATTAGAAATTTTCACAACTGTAAAATTTCATATGAAATTTTACAGTGTGTGAAAATTGCGAACATTTGCGAAGCTGCATGAGTACCACTATTATGTTGGTCTAGACTCTAGAGTCAGACACACGAACAAATGTTCTGAAACAATAGCGGTATTCACTATCCAGTGCATGTGCAAATTTTATTTGCATTTGCAAGAAACTGTGAGTGTACTTTTGAAGCACACGGTGCATATTTTATCAAGCAGGATTAGGGATGCTCATTGTTTTATAATTATCGATGTTGCAAGCATTCAGAACCTTAAAGCGATGGCCAGTTTTAATTGGAGATAATACTAAGATATTGCCAAAAGCTTATTTTATGGTTCATTTACTCCGAAAGTGTAGTAACTCTCAACATTATAATACAACCAAGATGTTTAAACTTTGAACAACGATAATCGTCAAAGATCGATATTTACCCAGCATCCCTAAGACAGCTGGAAAGTTGTGCACATGCACGAAACTGATTTTTGCACTAGGTTTAGGCGGAGCATTTGTGCAAAATCGGAGCATGCTCATGCTCAAATGCACGGCCAAATGCACTGGATAGTGAATACCGCTAATGAAGTAAGTAGAGAATGATGTGCGAAGGCAAGAGAAGGCTGATTTTTTTTTACTTTGTTTGACTTGAAAAGTGTTCAATAAAATTGGTTTCAAAGCAATCTATTTGTCATATACCTATCCAGGTGGAAGTGTCCCGGTGAAACGATCAATGATTTCATCATGATCATTAGATTGCGCACTACTCTTGTTCTATCTGCAATTGTCTCATGAAATTTCACATAGTATATGAAAAGAATGCATCTATGCACGAAATCCTTCTAAGCCGCCAATGTGAGAGTGACATATATCTTAATTGGAAAATTTTCATCAGGAGACGATTCATATAATTCTCGAAACTATAAAATATATGCATACTGCCATACAAATTATAAAACTTATAGTGCAATATCTCCGTTAATATTGAGCATATCGTCGTAATATTTTATAAGATGATGAGAACGTATTTTCATCAAAAAGTCAATTTCGGAAAAAATGTCACTTTCGTCAATTTGGCGGTTATGGCTCGATATGTCACGGGTTAATCATCGAAATTGGAATAGATTACTCCATCGTATCAGTAACTCTCGTTTTGAAAGACAATCTCATCGTTCGGGAGTAAAAAAAAAAACAACTTCTCTCGATGACATTGCCATTAGAATTGGTATGAATAACATCTCCTTTAAATGACCATGTCATCAGATTTGAGAAGTACTCAAAATTTCCCCATGATGTCTTCGGTGAAAACGTACTATATGGTGAAAATATTAATGAATTTGCCATTTATGAGAAAAATTCCGGCTGGGTATATTATTTGTCATTTATGAAAAAAAATTCCGGCTGGGTATATTAGGTACATTTTACTACTTATATTTAAGTACAATTTATGGACCAATTTTAGGTACACACTGAAATATCCAATATTTTCCAACACTGGCTTTGAACGTCAATTTACGTTCATTTCCCCCAAGCACCCCGCAGCACACGTTTAAAAATTTCATTTACGCACGCTGACCTTACTAATGGCTGGATCGACGTCGTTTCTTTGCTCACGAACGGCTGGAGCGTTTCTCCTTTTCACTTCATCTCTCGCTCTGTTACACTCTGTGATCGTGATTTCTGATGAAGCAGAATGGAATGCTGTTGCGCCTCTTCTTAGCTATCTTTATTCTAAAAGAAAGAAAAAAAGGAAAAAAATAAATCCTTTTTCGGATTTTCGCATTTAAAAAATTTATCACAGTTTGAGTTTTGCAATGGTTTTCTGTTGTTTTCAGTACATGCGATCCAGAACGCCGAGTATTAATGGCTCCATTTATTCCTCTAGCCGAAAGGTTTGTTTTTTTAAATTTTTATTTATTTTATTTATTTTCATTTTAAGTATTTTTTTTTTAGTTTTTATTATAAATATTTAATTTATTTATTTATTTTAATTTAAATTAATTTTTTTCGCGTCATATCCCATTTTGGCTTTTCTAAAAAAAAAAAATATAAAAAAAAAATAACCCTGCATCAAAATTCTCAATCGCAATACTAATAATCGCATTTTAACTTATTTACCCAAACACCTAAATTGACCTGCCTATAATTATTCCTCAATTAACTTGAGAATTGCAATTCTTGCAGCACTACCGCACCGTCAGCCCTGGCCTTATATTACGCGAATACGGAAGACCAGGCTGCGAGGATGTATCTCGCATCTATACATACAGCTACCTGACCGATGCGCCTCACTATTTGCGCAAACCAATCGATCCGTATGATAAGACGGCATTGTCGCCGCATTTTCATCGGCCACCATCGTACACGATGAGCGGATCTGGGTCCGTATCGAGTAGCAGGCCACCATCGCGTCCGCATTCACGCAGCCGGAGCGCTATGAAAGTACTTGTCGATACAATACGCTCGGAGACGCCACGACCGAAAAGTCCAGCGATGAACAACGAGGAGCCCATTGAGCTATCGCATTATCCAGGCGCGAAAAAGCCCCCGCCGGGCGAGAAGCCAAAAATCGAACGAGACGATTTTCCTGCACCGCCATATCCCTATACAGATCCGGAGAGAAGGCGTCGGTATAGCGATAACTATAGAGGTGTTCCCGCTTCCGATGAAGACGACGAAGCGGACAGAGTCAAGAATGGCAATATCGATTCGTAAGTCAATTCGATATTCCATTCAAGGGAAAAATTTTTAATATTTTTATTTATTTTTTATTTTTTTTTTTTTTTTTTTTGCTCTTAGTCGCCTAGAACGTGAGGCAGAGGAACTAGAAAAATTGAATTCAGGAATTGGCTCGGCAATCGCAAAAGATCTAAAAGAACATGCTAAATATAGAAAATGGAAAGCACACAATTTAGATCCACGTAATGCATCTAGGACGCCGTCTGCATCAAAGGAGCCTATTTATAAATTAAGGTGAGCAAAAAAAAAAAAAAAAAAAAATGGAAATTTCAAAGAAAATTGAATAATAAAAAGTCAACCTTTATCAGATACGAATCACCCGTTGGAGCATCACCATCACGTAACTTAGATCATCCGCGACCTTTCGACGAGGACGAATTGTTCGACAGGTCAACAAGTTATAGAGGATCATTGGGTAAATCGTTGGGTAATGCGCCTAGTTACAATGGTAAGAACAATCGAAATTTGCACTTTTTTCAACATAGGTCAACGGACGGCGGGGATTCTTTCAAAATGTTATAAAAACAGCGCTTAAAGCTCGAATAATTTTTCAAAATAATTTCGAAATAATTTAAATATTTCAAACATATCAAAGTTTAAGGGTTCAATTCTATTGAGTTTTATTTTCTTTAGTTGTTTCAATTTCCCCAAAGTTTTATTTTCTTTATAGGCCGTTTACATATGCCATTTTATTCGCGTTTTATCAACTTTGCCCGTTTTAGCACTAAAACAACTTAGATTTTTCCCGTTTTATCGTACAAAACTAAAACGAGAAACTTTCCTGTTTTAATTTAAAACAAGTAGCTAAATAAGATAAATCCTGCTTATAACTGCTAAAAAATATCGAAATCTGAGTGTCATCACTATAAAAATGCAAGAACATATGGTAATTGAAATTTCTAATTTAAAAATTGTGAGGTTGTTTCCACAACCAATGTAGAAAACGAACACAATTTCAATAATTGCTTCTTATCTAAATAACAATATTCACTCATATTTCACGTGTTAAGCAAACAAAAGATAATTACAAAATGACAAAACGACATGTGCATATGTAAACACCCCGTTTTGACTTAGTCGTTTTAGCTTAAACGAGTTAGCGCTAAAACGTATATGTAAATGCCCTATTAGTTGTTTCAATTTCTCAAAAATATACAGTGTCTTTATAGTCTATGGAAATATAAAGGAAATAGTCTATGGAAAAGAAAAGCAATTAAAAATGATGTATGAGTTTCTTCGCGTCATGATCCTATTGCGATAAACTTCCGGTTATATTTAAAG
Source organism: Chlorops oryzae (assembly GCA_020466095.1). Taxonomy (NCBI): domain Eukaryota; kingdom Metazoa; phylum Arthropoda; class Insecta; order Diptera; family Chloropidae; genus Chlorops; species Chlorops oryzae. Next base: position 3,537,851 of record CM035807.1, on the reverse strand, counting down.
TTCATATTAACATTCAAAGGGGACGATCGAAAAAATGACCCTTGAGAGTTCTATTATTACACAGTGCGACACGATTTTGTAAACAAAAATTTTGACGACTGTTTTTGAAAGCGCTCGGTGAGTATAACAACGCCTCATACTCAGTTTTGTCAAGTCACTCTACTTTTTTTTTAAATAGACTTCAAAAGTGGGGCCGAGAATTAAATTACTCACTTACTTATGGCTATATCTCGTAATCCGTTCAATATTTTAATTTCCTATTCTGAACCATTTGCTTTGGATTGAAAAACTTCGTGCATACCCAAAGGGTGATTTTGCGTTTTTTCTTCCGATTTTTGGTAAAAATTGTTCAACTTTGCAAGCGGCAAAACGGTATCAAGTAGTACTCGGATGGAGTTCGTGTATATAAGAAGTTGTTTAGTTATAATTTTTCTATATTTGCATCAAAAAATTTTGAAAAAATGTTTATTGCCTTGGGAGCTATAGGCCATACAAAATAAAATATGATAAAAAACACATCAAATTTTAGGAATTTTTGCAATTTGCACCTACTAGATAGAGTTTTTTCGGGACGGTTTGTACTAAAACTATTTAAAATGAGTTCAGAGCTATAAATTGTGATAGAAAGGAAATTAAAATATTGAACGGATTACGAGATATAGCCATAAGTAAGTGAGTAATTTAATTCTCGGCCCCAATTTTTGAAGTCCATTTAAAAAAAATCTAGACGTGACTGGACAAAACTGAGTATGAGGCGTTGTTATACTCACCGTGCGCTTTCAAAAAACAGTCGTCAAATTTTTGTTTACAAACCATAACCTCTAAAATGTCGCACAGTGTTATTTTTTCCTTCCATTCCATTTCATTTCATTTTATTTTTTTGCATAAAAAGTTCGTTTGTTTTTTTTTTGTTTAATTTTTCGGAAAAATTTTTCGTTTTGTTTGTACGACAATTATTTAGCTATACATTCCTATCGTTCGCCACCGAAACCAGGATATGGATTTAAAACATCGACGTTACCGCCATCGATGCGCAATGGCTACAGTTCAGTAAGTTGATCGGCTTGATCGTTTGCAAAACGAACAAGAAATGAAAACAAATCAGGCTCGCAAACAGTTGGGTGTATCTATCTTCCTAATTCGGCTTCTTCATTTCATTAAATTTAATTAATTATTATTTAAAAAAAAAAAAACATTTTCTTATTGTATCTAACGTCGGTAGCTGCGTAACCAAGTATCGCATCATTTGAAATGTAAAATGCGCATTAGTTGCAATAATTCGCTTATAAATCATCATCGCAAACAAACAAAAAAATGCATTACGCTCATTTCTGTGGTTTTTCTCTCTTCTCTCTCTCTTTCTCTCTTTCTCTTGCTGTGTCTTAAATCTAATTATAAAACTGCCTGGCACTGGAATTAAAAACCAAAACAAACAAAATTGCACTGATTAATCCGCTCGCTGCTTCATTACTGCCAACGGTGATGGTGATTGGTGGTCATTGTGGTGAATATTCTGCTTTAAAAATCTATGTACATACCGCCGAATTCTCTCACATTCCGCCTTCTTGACTAAAACAAAACAAAAAAAAAAAAAAAAAAACAAAACAAACACAACAAAAAACAATAAACAAAAAAATCCACAACAACGATTTTCCCCATCTCAATATTTGTTTTGGTTACTCTTTCGTTATTTGCTTAACCAAAAAAAAAAAAAAAAAAAATAATAATAATTAAATAAATAATAAAAATCATCATGTAAAACGCTTTCAAACATCAAAAACACTTCATTGAACTCATGCTCATGCGCTTAACCACTCGTTTGCATAATGGCAGTGGTTAGCGCACTACGTCATGTTCCTAAACCCGGATACGGCTTGGCTCCCCGTTCACTTACGTTTAGTATAACCGGCCATTCGCACGCGGCTCCTGTAAGCGCTTTGAGTATACTCTTGTAAAATATTATTCGGACATAAAATTATTTTTTTTTAAATTAATTTTTGTAGCACTTTTTATTTTCTTAAATTCAAAATTTCGTCTTATTATTCTTATCTCAAAGACTGTTAAAGTCATTCAAGCTATAAAGTAGCTTCTGATCCGTCTGTTACTGCTTAAAAGCTAGCCGTGCTCCCTCATCAAAAGCTCATGTAAATCTTTCAGGCTCGTAGTCTCCAATCTAGTTTAAACTTTTTGAAGGTTTAAGCATTCAAATCAAAGTCTTCAGGACAGTTTAAACCAGGTTTTATGAATTTTATATGAAAATTTTTGAACAATTCAAATAAATCGAAGGTATTTGATGGAGACTTAAACTGCCATGAAGACTAAGAGAATATATTCCCAAATTAAAACTCTCGAAGTTCTCGATGCCGAGTTGGAGACTACGACCCTCAGTGTAAAATCGCCGTGACAGTTTACATTCGAAATCTTCTTTCTCGAAAAACATTCCGCAGCTTAAGGGGGTCTTCTCATTGAAAACCCGTTTTTTGGACCCTTTTTAAAAAAATTCTTATTTGAAAACGCAAAGAATAATTGAAAACTTTTTTTATTTATTGTATTACAAAAGGTTCAAAGTAAATAAAAAAAATTTTTTTGCCTCGATACGTGGGCTGTTCAAAAAGTAATGAGACTTCAAAGTTGGTGGTGAAAAAAAAAGGTGCCGTCACGGCGGCCACGATTCCGGGTCTCCGGAGCGTCCGAAATGGAAAAAAAAACGGGGTTATAATCAGTATAGATGTAATTCTCGGGTGAACCTCAAGCTTAATTTTGTGATTTTTTTTGACAAAATGGCGGCCATTCAAAAAAAAATTTCAATTTCGGGCTTTTTTTTTTGTAGTTTAGTGTAAAAAAAAAATAGTAAAAAAATTTTTAAAATTATGGTCGAGGTTCACCCGAGAATGGTGACAATTCTGCGTCGATTCCACTTTGTTTCATGAAAATCGGTTCAGTTGAACTGGAGATATCATGGCCGCCAGTTCGAAAAACGTGGTTTCGAGATAAACGCGTTTAAAGTTTGAAGCAACGCAAAAATTACTCGTTTTAGCGCAGATCTTGCTCGACAAAGAAGGCTATATCCTCTAAACTATTTCGAATTTCAAAAAATCCTTTTAGGGGCATATTCACAACTACCCAAGCTATAAATAAATGCAAAAAAAAAAAAGTCGAAAAAAAAGTTGCTCAATGAGAAGACCCCCTTAATATGGGAAAACTGTGATCCCAAAATATATCTTTCATGATTACTAGAATGCTCCTTCAGGGTCTTTTTGGACTCTCTTTCAGATATAAACTTTGAAAAAATAACTCGTTTGGTCTCCCTAAATGTTCCTAGGCGTTGATTTTTTGAGGAATTTTCAAAAGCACTTTTTCGATGAGCTCCGTTAGGAGTCCTTTTACGCTCCTATTCGGAGCACTGTGAAAACACTTCATCATGGTGCTTAAAAAGGAGTATTTTTTACACTATTTCGGAGCATTCTGTATATGTACCCAGCTGCAAATAAGGGGAAGTCCTCTACTAAGCGATGCATCAGTTGAACTATCCCAAGCACTGTCAATAGGCATTAGTTCTCGTGGCAGTCATTGAGCAGGGAAAAGGCGATGTGTTCAAAGAATGCGTTTGTTTTTTATAAAAAAAAAGTAGCATATTTTCAGGATTGAACTAAAATTTAAAAGCAAAAGCAAAACTAAAACGCAAAACCAAAAATTTTTTTGAACCTCACTTTCTGCTTGCTCATGAGTAGGGCTCGGATTTTGTTGACTTTTATAATTTTAAAGCATACTTTATGGAGCAAAAATTTTGTTCAACTCACCTAAAGTTAGGATTCAAATCGATTTTTAACTTCAATATGAATTTTTTTGAAATTAAAATAACGATTTGAAGTACTTATTCGCAAAATGCTGGTACGAAAATATTTTTGCCCCATAAAGTATGCTTTAAATTTATAAAAGTCATTAAAATCCGAGACCCAAAGCGGCCATGCTCGAACAAAGTCGATGTGTAAAAGCGATGGGAAAAGTCTATGATATCCATTCGCTTAAGAATGTTCAAATGATCAATCCGGAGAGCATAAAATTTGCAACTGGGTATGGTTGGCTGGGTTTGAATGCAGTATTTGTATTTTCAATAGTCAGCCACATGTTAATTCTTGAAATTATGTGCATTTATTCTTTTCTTCATTAGGAATTTTTGGATTTGCAAGGATCTTCTTAAAGCCTTTAGAAATGCATTGTTGAACGCTGAAAATGATTGTGTTCGAATTGTTTTATTAAATATTCAATTGTATTAATTAAATAAATTTAATAAAAAATTAGAAAATAAAATATTTAGATCGCTAACTCCAGTGCTCTCAAAGTTGAGAGGCCACTAGTTTTAGAGGTGGTTTTAAAACACTAGCTTGCTTACCTTGCCAAAGAAGGAAAATTCTTCTCCTTTGAAAATGAACACAGCTAAACTGTCATGGTGTTTTCGAGACCAATTTGCTATGAATAAATTCTTATAAATAAAAAAAAATTTTAAAACAATTCTTCGCTTTTTGTAAAAATGTAATTTTTTGCGCATTGCAAAGGCCATTTGGAACGCTATACTTCTTGCAATAATTCAGACATACAATCATTCCAGCTGTATAAAGAATGAAAAAAAAAAAAATAAAAAAAAAAAAAATCGCCGAAAACTCGCATGTGCTACACTGGAAAAAAATAGTCATAACATTCTCAACAAGTCTTTGACATAGTTACTTTTTGTTGTTTACATCGTTTACATCTAACATTTGATTTGAGTTTCGCACCATCGTAGCTTCCTGCACATTCCATTTATTTCGCCTTAATTTATTTTTTTTTTTTTTTTTTTGATTCGTAGCATAATTGTGCTTGCTATTTTCTTAAACCTCCTTAAATTAAAACAATGACGATTAATAATTTTCTTTTGTTTTCATTTCAAAAACTTTTAATAGGATTTTTCCTATGGAGGGCTCGTCGATAAAACGCACAGTACAGATCTAAGCTGTGGCAAGTCAGAAGGTGAGTACGAAAATATACTCACATATATATGTATAAATAAATCACGAAAATTGATAAACCTTATGTTTTCATTTTCTATAGACTCAATTACCGAAGGTGATCGTCGAGCTTTGGTAAGTTCGTTTAATAATTCGATGGCATAAAGCGTGGAAGGTATTAATTTTTTAATTTAAATTTTAGATGGGAGGAGATTTACCAGCTTCAAGCACATATTCAGGCGCGCTTTCGTACCATTATCCACAGGCTGGTCTCATACGTCGCAGTTTGCCGAATATGGCTCATTCGATGCTTGTACATGAGCCAGCAAAAATTTATCCCTATCACTTGTTAATCATCACAAACTATCGTCTACCATCTGATGTTGATCGCTGTAATTTAGAGGTAAAAAAATATATTCGTATACAGGGTGTTCCATACTCAATGGATCAAAAAAAAAAAAAAAAGGAGGTGATAGGGGGAACCCATAAAAGCAAAAAATTGTATGGAAAGGTGGGTTCATCTTGCACTCGTAAGGAGCTAGAGGCGCGGAAAGAATTCGACTAAATTGGTGAGCATACTTTTAGGCGGATATGTAAAACTAAAACACTATTCAGAAATTTTTAAATTTCTTAGATTTTTCTTTTTCTCATGCTGCCTAAAAGTGTGCTCAATAAATTTGATTAAAATAACTTTTCTGGGAGTCAAAAATACAAAATAATTATTTTCAAACCTTAGTTTTGCATTGATTGTGAAACTTTTTTTTTTAGCAACCATGGTATCAAATTGAAGAAAAAACTCAAAGTTTTCGAAAAGAGTAAAAAAAAAGAGGCTCGATCGTATTTCTTTTGAATTAAATCACTTTAAAAGTCAAAATTACACTATTTTAGGCTTAGATGGTAGTACCAGAGAAAACGGAGTTGAATTATTTAAAATCGTAGTATGCAGTGTTAACGGAAAACCGCCAAGCTTTTCATATCATATGTGATTTTGAATTTACGGCCTGTAAGTGAGGAGCACCGGGGAAAAAACCAAAATATTGTTTTTTGCATTTAACTCCTCAGGGGTGCATTTGCGACCCCCCCCTTGCCATACGATTTTTGGTCCGTCTGGACCACCCTTATCACCTCCTTTTTTTTTGATCTATTGAGTATGGAACACCCTGTATATCTGTGGTCATATGGATGACAATCTTAAGTCGACATAAGCCATAATTGAGTTAATGGCTTAGGAGCCATAAGGGTGTTAGGGCGCTTATTTGTACTTAACCCGTTTTCTTAAATAATTATTTTTATCGAAGTTATTTGAATAAACTTGTTAAATTTTGTATGAAAACCAATCACAATAATCCTTACAGGATACAGTGACGCGAAAACTCAGTTCCCAAATCCATTGTAAATGTATAAAAACAAACAATTTCTTTTTAAGATACTCTTCCATTATTTTCTAAGCTAATTGTGTCGGCTCACTACGAATGAAGTAAGTGGACGCCGCGTCAACGTACGAACTTACTCTTCCATATGACCGCAGATATAAATATTTACATATATAGACTTGAAGATTTCAAATAAGCAATTACTTGGAAAGAAATTCCTATTGTTATACCCGACACACTCTGTGTCGAAGGTATATTGCGTTTGTGTGGTTGTGTATAACACCAGAACCAGTCGAGATAGATCATACAAAATGTATATAGAAATGATCAGCGTCACCAGGAGATTCGATTTAGACATGTCCGTCGTCCGTCTGTCTGTCTGTCTGTCTGTATACAGTTATCTTATCGAAGGAGTTGAGCTATCTTGACGAAAATTTGGTATGCGTGCTCACGGGGACATGAATAAGGACAAGTTCGAGAATGGACCCGATCGGACCATTTTTAGGGGTACCTCCAGTACTAGGGTCTGTTACGAAAATCACAAAAACTGCTCTAAAACCGATGTTTTTCAAGATATTTTGATGAAATTTGGCATTTGAACATATTTTAGGCCAATTAACAAAATTTATTTTATTAATTAATAATTTACAAAAATTAGAAAAATGGGCGTGGCAGAAGGCCGTTTTTCGAAAATTGTCTCCTACTCCGAAACGCCTATGGGACTTGAACGAAAATTGGCACTTATACTTCCTTTGTAGCCTTCAACATCCTTCCAAAAAATTTCCTTGATCGGTCCATTTTTAAGGGTACCTCAGTACTAGGGTCTGTCACAAAAATTTCAAAATGCCCAAAATTTTTCGAAATATTTCAATGAAACTTAAGATTTGAGCGTATATTTAATCTTCCGATTAGAATTAAAAATAATTGGAAAAGTGGGTGTGGCAAAGGGCGGTTTTCATAAAAAATTAAGCAAAATCAGTATATGGGGCCCCTTATGGCCTTAAACACCTCTTGATATAAAAATTATTTGAACATATGTGTCTGTGTTCGGGTTATTCTATTGTCAGACTCGCCTGACTATAACCCCTTATTTTTTATTAGAGTTCACGTATTTGAAACAGCCGACTTTGATTTTTTTGTGGCATCAAAATAACGCATTCACCATCTTTTAATTTACCTTTCCAATGTAGGCGAAATGGCATTTTAAATGCAAATTAATGTCCTTTTAAATCTTCAAATAATCATTTAAATGTAATTTTGATTTTTTTAAATAAATTCTCATTTTTTGCCCTTTCAGCGACACCTGTCGGACGTTGAGTTTGAGCATATGCTTCAATGCGTAAGACCTGAATTCTATCGATTGCCGCAATGGAGGCGAAATGAGTTGAAACGACGCGCGAAACTGTTTTAAACTATCTTAACGAATTAAGTCCGAGAAAAGTTTCTAAAAAAAAAAACAAAAAAACAAAATCAAATCAAACGTCTGCACTACGCGGCGAAACGAAACCAAATGCTTACCTTTTTAAATGTAATTCAAAAATGACGACAAAGAAAGAAAAAAAAACAAAGGAAAAAATCAATCAAACCAACAGATAAAAGAAAAAATACAAAATGCTGAGAATTATAATTAAACGCAATAATAGTGTTACCTTACGCTTCGCAGCTTAGCCAGCTGCACCAAATGATGCTATGAATGCTATCCGGAACTGCGCATTACAAAACACGAACTATACACGCAGCTATATATGCAGCTCCTTTTTGCCAGCCACCACACCACAAGCTCTAGGTTAATAGCGTTAAGTTTATTAAAATTGAAGGGAATGAAAACGAAACTATTTATGTACACTTAGAAATATTTAAAGAAGCAAAAAACAAAAAAATCACTGACCCAGTTGCCCACGTCCAGCGATGTTGGTAAAACGAAGGGAGTTAAATAATTATAAAAAAAATAAAAAAAAAATATTATTAAAAAAACAACAAAATCTAGCAACAAAATAATTAAATGCATGGCACTTTAATTTATGGAAGACACATAGAGCAGCTATTTTCTATTTTTGTAAACGATATTTAATGACATGGCTAGGAGGTCACTGAAACACTTACTTTATGGTGCTTTAGTCTCTTGTCGTGTCATTTATATATCTCCTTAATTTATAATGACTATTTTATTTTAAAATCTGATGTAATTTTTCGCGGCTAAATATTTATTTAAAATATTTTTGTTAAATTTTACGCACGTGCGTATCGTTTATTACCTTATATATTCTCTTCTCAGTTCTTTTACTTTAAATTCTCTTGAAGATGTGTGGCATTTTGAACGAATAGGGAAAACTATAGCCAGCAATATTTGTGAGAGGAAAATGGGTAATAATATTGAGTCTTTCAATTCAAGAAAATCACATATAAATGTCAAAATTTATTTAATGTAAAATATTTTATTTATTCAATTAAAAATTTATATACCAAAAATATAACTTGCTTTATTTATCATGGCCGATAATTATTGAGATTAATGAATTTGATGCGATCGCTCCTTCTCCTAACAAAATTCATGAGAAGCAAGGGTTAGTAATGCGAGTTGTCGCGGGATGCATTTTCACCACTTCGGAAGTAGTCCAGAAGTAGTGGAATTTCCGGCTGGGGTTACTTGTTTTCATATTGGTCGTCGTTCATATTAGGCGACAAATCAGCGGTGACAAAGTTTGTTTGTGAGCGAGGGACGCACGGGAAAGAGCAAAAAACACTCCCATACCACATCCCCGAACATCCCCCTCCATCAAACCAACTTTGTCGCCTAATATGAACGGCGACTTAATGTAACACCATACTAATAGAGATGGGTGATTTTGTTCAGTTAATTGATCGAACGAACTACTGCATTTATCGGAAGTGAATAGGTAAGAGCAACAGAAAGAATGCAGAATTAATATGTTGTAACTTCAAGAACACTAGAAGGAAAGCACGTGCTCCGTTTGACATTAAACCGATTCAGCTGTCATTTGTGATTAACTGTTTGATTAACCGCGAGTTATGCGAATCCCAAAATTCTTGATCAATTGTGAAATTAGATTGTTTGAAAAAACAAATAAAAGTGAAATACTGGACATTTTCGTTATTTCTGTGAAGTTCGCTTGATCGGGAGCCATTTTATCGGCTCCTGAATGTACAGTTCGTTCTGTTGATCTGATTATGGAAACAAGAAACACTTTATTAGCAACAGCTCAGCTGCAGTTCGTCGCCATACATTTCATATGGGAGCTTACTTCCCTGTTCAGGTGAGTACCTAGCCATTTATTAGGTATTCATTCGGTAATAATAATGAAGGTGTGCGTTTGCTAAAAATCTGGCTTGAAGTTTCTCAATTCTTTGATTTGAGATCGAATGTGTGAACCTGCATGGAATACTATTATGAGTTGGTTTTTAAAACTTATTCAAGGGAAAAGGACGTAATTTTATGCACAATTTTGTCTATATATTTTTTTTGGCATATTCAAATCGGTTAGTTTGGACTGAAAGAATAGTAGGACGACCAAAGTTCATGGAATACATATAATTGTTATGAGAAAAACTTTGTTGTCGTACATACTTATTTCAAGGCTGAAAAGGCGTATTTAATGCACAATTATGTACATATTATAAGTTTTCGGCATATTCAAATCGGTTAGTTTGGACTGAAAGAACAGTTGAACGACCAAAGTTCAAAAACATATAATTATGTTTATGAGAAAACAAATTCGGACGTCTCTGTTCGTCGTACGTATTTTTATGCTTCTTTTATATGTTCGAAACATTCATACATATGTTGTCACGTCTGACCCGGCTATAAGTTCGTTTTGAACGAGTTAGTTCGTTCGTTCAGTGAACTGAACCGTTCAATTGACATTGATTGCAACTATAGTGCATATTACATAATTGTCACTGGACGCGTTATGCATGATTTGGTCTGAAAAATTCAACGGTTGGTGAACCACCAATAATGCGATTGTTGACTGGTGAATCACTAATAAATTGTGTCGCATTAGTTCTATATGTTGCTGACCAGTAAACTTATTGCCTAAGTTCGCAGCTAATATTCTTATGAGTTACATTGAACAGTTCGTTCGCGAACTACAGAAGTGTGTTCATTTGTATCATATAGTACTATAGATGGCACTTGGCAAAAAACGTGTGTGTTGAATTGAAGTAGGCCCCCTGTGCATGCATTCTTATGGAAAAATCAAAAACGTAGCACGCCCCATGAAAATTCCGGTTCCGGTCTAACAAATATTTTATAATCTTGTAACATGAACTAAAATTTCTGTTAAAAATCAGCTATATATAAGTATTATTCAATGGATTTTCATAAGAACTCATTTTATTTTTCAGCAAAATATGTTATTTTTATAAAATCAAAAAAAAGTTAGATAAAATTTTGTTCATATTATTGAGGAACGCTAAAGCAGAGTACTCATGCGTCGAGTATGACCGATTCTCAAAAAGTTTGAATTCCACCACAGAACAGCTGATATGAAATATTCAGTGATATCATAACTAAAATTGCTCGATACATAGCTAGTGGCTCAAGTACTTATGACATATCATGATAAATAGAATGCATAAACTATATATTTTTGTAGCTCTTCTGAATGAAAAGGGTACAGAATTGCATAAATTATCATAAAAAAAACTTAAAAAGTTTACATTAAAAAGAAAACATAAAAAAATGTACACGCAAGTTTGTTTAGTTACAAATTGAGTGAATACTCCAAAAATTATAGCATCACTAGTTCACCACGGAATTCGGTTGTTGTTGTAAGTGTCCCCTATATTACTATATGATTTGTATATTCAATTAAAAATACTAAAAATGTCCCATCAAACTGGCATTAAACGTAAGTAAATACCGAAATTAAACCGATGATCGGCATTTAAATAAATTTCATTGCAGCAAACGAAAAATTGACATCAGTTTTCGCAAAAAGTAGAAATGGGAAATTGCGAGTGATAAAAGTTTCAATTGAAAATGGTAAAATTCCGATAAGAATATGCTTAGATATATGTAGTTGATACGATTCCATTTCCGGTTGAAGAGGAACTTACTTGCACTGGAACAGCTGAGGTAAAAAAAGACTGGCTGAAGGATTATGACAAGCTGTTATCTCCCATGCTAGAAGAAAATGTTCCATGCTATATATTATATCGTTTGGATAATAAGACTTCCCTTGGATATGGTTGGCTATTGCTAAGTTGGGTTCCCGATAGTGCGACGGTGCGACAAAAAATGGTTTATGCTTCAACGAAGTAAGATTCTAAATGTCCAATAGCATAAGACAGTTTTTAGATGTCCAATAGCATAAAACAGTTTTTGAATGTCCAATAGATCAACATTAAAGACTGAATTCGGTTCGGCACATATAACTGAAGAATTGCATGCCACTGGAATGGAGGAAACAACATTGGAGGGCTATCATCGACACAAGAAATCGCTATGTAAATGAAAAATCCATTTTTGTTTTATCAATGAGCATACTATTGAAAGATTTCCCCGCATTACAGCTTCTCCTGCGCCATTGACAACGCGTGAGGAAGAACTCAATGAGCTTCGGAAGACTGAGATCAATACGGAGATCAACACTAATACACGTCACCAGACATTGGGAGGCATTGCTTGTCCAGTTTCAGATGCTACAAAAGCAGCGATTCAAGATTTATTACGTGGCACGGTGGATTATCTTCAGGTTTATTCGTTCAATTCCAAAGCATTTCAAATCTTTATATAATTTCTATAAAAAAAAAAAATATTAAATTGTAATTATAATTTAGTTCCGTATCGATTTGGATGAAGAAATGATTCATGTGTCGAAAGCAGCAAATGTCCAGTTAACTGATTTGGGCAAACAGGTTCCCGATGATCATGCACGCTATCATTTGTACTTGTTTAAGCATACGCATGAGGGAGACTATTTGGAATCGTATATTTTCATTTACTCAATGCCCGGATATACATGCTCTGTTCGTGAACGTATGTTGTATTCAAGTTGTAAGGCACCTTTTCTCGAGAATCTTCAAGAAATGGGCATCGAAGTGGCAAAGAAGGTCAGCAAACAAAAAAATTTATATACATTTTCTCTCAAATAAAATTAAAATATTTGATATACGACGCATACATAGCTTGAAATCGATAGTGGTGCCGAATTAACCGAAGAATTTCTTCAAGATGAATTGCATCCCAAGAAAATGTTACATCGTCCGGCGTTTGCAAAACCGAAAGGACCACCGAATCGTGGCGCAAAGCGTCTAACACGACCACAAGAACAATCCTAAGTCTTCCACTTAATGCACTATGGATTAAACTATTCGCGTTTGTGTTTTAAATGTTTAGTTCTATTTGCCCTTATTGTATTGAGATATTTTTTTTATATACAAAAAAATTCTTTGCATAGCATTTTAATTCAAATTTACTATAAAAATCAAGCTGCAATTATTTACAACAATTTATTCTAAAATAAATTATTTATTTCTTTATTAAATTTAACAAAAATAAAACAATGCTTTATGGCCTTAAAAAACTTATTTCTCAATTTCGTCCAACGAGAGAACCTTTTCATCAAGACGCGCTTCGTGTGCCTTCATAATTTCCGGTGTCGGGTGTTCTTTCTCCAATTGTGCCTGGAAGTTAAATGGGAAATTTGAACATTATTATGTATATAAATAATCTTGGGAAGCACTAAGCCGTATCGACTATTAGCCCGGGAACGAATTCCCAAGGAATTTAATTATCTCAAGACTAAAAATCTCCTTTTTTAAATAGATAGGGTAAGGAAAATAATGGCTATGGGTCAAATACCTATTCCCAATTAAATTAAATACCTCAAATTTATAAACAAGTAAGGGTGTTATAGTCAGCCGAGCCTGACAATAGAATACCCGACACAGACACTTATGTTCGAATAATTTTTAATATCAAGAGGTGTTTAAGGTCATATTGGGCCCATATACCGACTTTTGTTAAATTTCTTTATAAAAACCGCCCATTTGCCACGCCCAATTTTTCAATTTTTTTGGGACTCTAATCGGACTCTTATATATACGCTTAAATGCTAAGTTTCATTGAAATATTTCAATAAAGTCTGCTTTTGAGGCATTTTTGGGATTTTTGTGACAGACCCTAGTACTAGAGGTACCCTTAATAATGGTTCTATCGAAAAAATTTTTGGGGAGGACGTTACTGGCTATCAAGGAAGCATACGTGCCAACTTTCGTTCAAGTCCCATTTGTATTTCGGGTGTAGGAGACAATTTTCGAAAAACGCCCTTATGCCACGCCCACTTTTTAAATTTTTTGAAATCATATTACTTGCCTTTAAACATGTTCAAATACCAAGTTTCATCAAAATATCTTGAAAAACTCAGGTTTTAGAGCAGTTTTTAAGATTTTCACAACAGACCCTAGTACTGGAGGTACCCCTAAAAATGGTCCGATCGGGTCCATTCTCGAACTTGTTCTTACTCATGTCCCCGTGAGCACGCATACCAAATTTTGTCAAGATAGCTCAACTCCTTCGGTAAGATAACTGTATACAGACAGACGGACAGACGGACATGTCTAAATCGAGTCTCCTGGTGACGCTGATCATTTCTATATACATTTTGTATGGTCTATCTCGACTGGTTCTGGGTGTTACACACAACCCAACAAACGCAATATACCCTCGACACAGAGTGTGTGTGAATAAAACCTTTCCAATAGCACATGAAGTTTACCTTTATAGCTTCCTGTACTGTGTCGTCTCGAGTGAGACGCCATTTATATTGCCAATACCTCATCTCTTCCATCGAGGTACCTGATAATTTAAGTAACAACAATGACGCAACACCAGCAATCCCCCCAGTGTTCCGCCCACAACACCGCCAGCTGTCATGCCTCTAAGACCCAAATTCATTTTATATAATGCACCAGTTATAGTTCCAGCTGCCAGATACTCGTATATGGATGACTTTTCCCTATACACCGATATAAATGTGATGATACCGCTGCAAGAAATTAACTCTCAATTTAAATTTACTCTAAGACAAATGAATTGAAACCTACAAATAGGACGTTGTAAATAATCCAACACGCCATCCCCATTTGAAGCCACCTTTGGCAAAGTTAATTGTGAAGCTGTCTTGTAATTTGCGCTAAATATATTTAATAATAAAATGGAAAAAATTAAATTATTTATTCACAAATTATTCTAAAATTTTATCCTACCTTTGCGTCCAGATGCGATTTGAATGCTGTGGCCTGATTATTCTCCATAAAACTTAAATATGCTTCACGTGAATGTATGAAACCACCACAAATCATTCCAACAAGAAATCCTGTAAATCCCGCTTGATAGACCGAATTCAATGATGGTGATATATTCCCAAATTCACTGTCAACGCAAGAGAGTGGAATTAATCTTTAACATTGAATACTTCAGACTTACTCCAACTGGAACATTTCCTTAATTCTATCCCAACCCGTTTCACTTGTCGGCTTTCGCTCCAAAAAGGCTTTATATGTTTTCGTGTCTTTATAGGTTATGGTGTCTTTTGAATCGGTTGGGAACAATCCAGCTAGCAGATATCTTCCACACTTTAATCTTTGCATTGTGTTTTAATTCAAGAAATGTAAATGCCGAATGGATGCCATTAACTGAGCAATTGATCAGCTGATTGGGAAAATGATTGGATAATTTATTTGGTGCGGCTCAAAAGTTCGTGCGATTTTTAATATCCCCACGCAGTCTGTTTCGATGGTATTTTGAGTTTGTTCGTACGTGTGTATGAAACGGAACCACCTTTCTGTCCGAATACATATTTCTTATCTATGGAGTTGACCTATCTTACCGACATTTGGTGTGGGTATTGGCGGAGGTATGCATAAGAACAAGGAAATCACAAAAACTGCTCTAAAACTTGAATTTTTTTTTTTTGAAATATTTCAATGAAATTCCAGTTTATTTTTAAGCCTCGAATTAAATTCATAAGAATTGGAAAAGTGAGCGTGGTACAAGTTTTCAAAAGTCAATTGAAGAGAAGTCGGCAGATGAGATTTTGTTACGTTCGGGTATAAGGCGTATTTAACAAGGTGGGGTGCTAGGGGCTGTCCATTAAATACGTACGATTTTTATTACTGTTTTCACGTTCGCGTCTTAAGTCTTTGCTCTATCTCTCTCGCTTTTTATAGCAGAACTGTCTGCGGAAAGACTTAAGACGCGAACGTGAAAACATGTTCATGTTCGCGTCTTAAGTCTTTGCTCTATATCTCTCGCTTTTTATAACGGAACTGTCTGCGGAAAGACTTAAGACGCGAACGTGAATTATACATGTTCATGTTCGCGTCTTAAGTCTTTGCTCTATATCTCTCGCTTTTTATAACAGAACTGTCTGCGGAAAGACTTAAGACGCGAACGTCAAAGCAGTTCAATCGTTCGCGTCTTAAGTCTTTGCTCTATCTCTCTCGCTTTTTATAACGGAACTGTCTGCACAAAGACTTAAGACGCGAACGTGAAAACACGTTAATGTTCGCGCCTTGAGTCTTTGCTCTGGATCTCTCGCTTTTTATAACAAAAATGTCTGCGGAAAGACTTAAGACGCGAACGTGTTTTCACGTTCACACTTTCACGTTCGCGTCTTAAGTCTTTGCTCTATATCTCTCGCTTTTTATAACGGAACTGTCTGCGGAAAGACTTAAGACGCGAACGTGAAAACGTTCACTGTTCGCGTCTTAAGTCTTTGCTCTATCTCTCTCGCTTTTTATAACGGAACTGTCTGCGGAAAGACTTAAGACGCGAACGTGAAAACACTGTTCATGTTCGCGCCTTGAGTCTTTGCTCTATTCTCTCGCTTTTTATAACAAAAATGTCTGCGGAAAGACTTAAGACGCGAACGTAGCTTAAATCTTACATTGACGTTCATTATCCTGATTACTGATGTTTGCAGTTCTTCTGAAACTAAACTGTCAAACTATTTGAATATTTTTTGCGTTTTTAGTTTCTTTGCAACAAGAAAGCAATGTGTTTGTTTTAAATTTGTTTTTCTTGTTGTAATATTGATATCACCTTGTAAATATACCTTGGTTCAGGTAGTTCCCTTTTTTCCCTCGAAACTTTTCTCTGCGGAAAAACGAAGTGTTGTAAGCGTCAATAAAAAACAAAATGTGACAATATATGCTTAAAAATATTCAAAGTCCTTGGTTCCTTTGTATTCATTTCTCCAGTTTGCTTAGAAGGGCAGATTTTTTTTCAATTCCGCATGGAAATGCTCCCCGGGAATATTTCGAATCGGGCTGATAATTACCAGATATCTGGGAATTTAAATAAGACCTGTTCCGACGATTCCCTTTCGTCCATCTTCGTGAATCCGTGCCTCAAAGTTTGCCGCTTAACTTTGAATGTAATTTCTTCTCTTCCTATAAAACTATTCAGCAACTTTGATATATTCCACTCCTTTTATTAGCAGAAATATGTATTTTCAGTTAAGAAATTAAAACTAACTTATTTAAAATCGCAATATTTATGCTGAAATCTCTAAACGACCATTAGACGTGGTGCAATATTCATGGACATAAGCTCCTGGAACAACAGTTTCGCCGCATACGGTAAACGAACTTGTGAGATTTGAGTCTTATTCTTGCAACCCTTGCACTCGAAGGTATTGTTACGCAAATTTGCGATTGCGATTAGTCCACAGAAATTGCAAACATGTATCCGATACGGGTCGGAAGACTTCGAAGAGACGTTCACGTAAGAATTGTGCTGCTCCATGAGATATCTGACAATCACGTTCCATTTCACCAAAACGCAGACCGCCATCACGTGCCCTACCCTCCATAGGTTGACGTACAAGTATCTGCACGGGACCTCGGGCACGCGAGTGAATTTTATCATCCACCATATGCTTGAGACGTTGATAATAGGTTGGACCCAAAAATACCTAATTCGTAACATAATAGAATATAGAGAATTGTCAAAATTAATCATGGAAGTTTGGCATTGTTTCCCAGTAATCTACCTGTGCATTAATCTTACGCCCAGTATGTCCATTATACATGACTTCATTGCCACGCAAATGATAGCCATATTCTTGCAGGAAAGTCGATATCTTTTGGACGTTTACAGCATCATTGAAGGGAGTAGCATCGCCAATTTCGCCCTTGTTAGAACCAAGCTTTCCTTGCAGGCACTCGATTAAATGCCCAATTGTCATACGAGATGGAATAGCGTGTGGATTAATGATGATATCAGGTGCTAATCCCTCACATGTAAAAGCCATATCCTCTTGACGATACTGTATACCACAGGTTCCCTTTTGACCGTGCCGTGAAGCGAATTTGTCACCAATTTGCGGTATACGCACGGACCGCACACGAATCTTCGAGAATTTATAACCCTCGCTGTTCAGGGTTAACATAACCTGATCGACAATACCGGTCTCAGAATTACGTAAAAATGTTGAGGCATCTCGTTTTGTAAAACGTTTCGTAGTTCCCTCCAACTTTTCGGGTTGAGAAAAATATTTAAGCATTTAAGTGAAAACAATTTCTGAAAACATCTCACCTCATCGTCACTTTCCGGCAAAGTTATAGTCTTTCCAATGATAACATCATCACCGGATACACGAATGCCTGGAGCAATGATACCATCATCATCCAATTTATCGTAGTGAGCATTTCGCATGCCTTGGCATGTTTGTCTACTTGGTTTCTCAAAGTTCTCTTCTTGATCTCCGACGCGTTTATTCTCTGAATCCTTGTATGAGCGATAGAACACCGAACGGAAGAAACCTCTTTCCACAGCGGAGGCATTCAAGATGACAGAATCTTCCTGATTGTAACCAGTATAACATAGAATGGCGAACAATTGAGTTTATTCCAGCAGGAAGTTCTCTAAAGCGCAGGTATTCCATCGAGCGTGTTATGACTAGCGGCTTCATTGGGTAATATAAAACGTGCGCCAAGGTGTCCATACGCACATGGAAATTTGTTATGTAAACGCCCATAGCTTGTTTACCTGTTGGAAAATATATTTATTTTTTTTTTATTTTTTATTTTATTGAAGAGTCGTCATAATATTTACCCATAGCACTTTGGTATGTATTACGTGGACTCTGGTTATGATCAGGAAAAGGTATAATTGAAGCACATACACCCAAAATCATTGCCGGATGAATTTCACAATGCGTATACGTATTACAATAGGCATAGTCCTTATCTTGTTTCAAATCATATGGTGACATTGAAATCATAACAGTTTCCTCCTCCAAAGTGTCTATATATTCGACCACACCGGATGCTACCAGAACCTGCCAACTGTAGTTATTATAATCACGTTCCTTTAACATTTCCACATGAGTTTTCTTCAATAGCAGTGAGCCGTTCTCTACAATGAGCAATGGGCGACAAATGCGACCGGCATCTGTATAGATACGTATCTCACGATCACGTATATCACGTATCATTGATACTTCCGAGACGATAATGTCCATCTGACGTCGCAATTTTCTCAAAGTAGCCATCAGTTGTTCTGGATCACGATGAATTCCAACCCAACAACCATTGACGAATATTTTCGTAGCATCGGCAATAGCTGAAGGCGCTATCTCCTCTAAATTCTCCATTGACCACTCTTCCAAAAATTCAAGTATAGGCGATGGCTGCGATCCAACAGATATGTAAGCCATAAGAGCAAGATTTTTCACCAAACCGACAGCAGCTCCCTCAGGTGTTTCGGCTGGACACAACATGCCCCAAAGTGTATTGTGCAATTGACGTGGTTTGGCCAATTTTCCATCACGTCCGATGGGTGAGTTAACGCGTCGCAAATGTGAGAGTGTCGATGCAAAAGTTAAGCGATTTAAGACCTGTAAATGTTATTGAGAATTAATTGAAGGAATTTTTTTTTACGAACATAAAATCATACATACCTGAGAGACACCGGCACGTGCCTGATGGGCCTTTTTCTGATCACCCCAGTTTCCAGTGGCCAAGGAGTAACGTAAACCATCTGTTATGATATTCGTTTTGATGGCCAATTCCAAATTGAAGTCCTTTCCACGATCAATGAACTTCTGTGTGTACATTCGAACTTCTTTCATAAGATTCTTAAAAAGACCGCGGAAAAGAAATGCTAGCAATGGACCGGCCAAGTCCAATCTTTTGTTACCTTTAATAGAAAAAAGGAACAATATTAACCCTTCTGAAATCCTCAATGGCATCTGTTATTACCATAGTGATCGCGATCATCCAATTCACGTCGTCCGAGTGAAGCAAGTAGCAACCGATGTACCATATAACCCAAAAAGTAGGCCTTCTTCGTCTCACAGAAATCGGAAACACCGACATGAGGTAACATTTCCTTTTGTAAAATTTCCTTTGCATATTTGATACGCTTGTCTTTGGTGACACCTGGACGTGCACCACGAGCTCCGATAAAATTCAATGCAACATTCTGTTCTTGCACGACAAAAGCCTCATCCAAAGACGGTTTAACCATTTCCATCATTTCGGGATCATCGAAATCATAAATAATGTGTTCAAGTATGTCACGATCGGCGACGAAACCCAAAGCACGAAAAACTATCATTATTGGTATTTCCTGTTTAATGTAGGGTAAAATTGCAATAATACGTTGACCAATAGCAGACTTTTTAATATTCTGCGATCCTCTCGCCATCATATTAACCCATAATGTCGATGTTGGGCGCGACGAATGCTCCAGGCAAGAACGTATTTCAGACTTGAAGGCATATTTACCATCCTTCATGCTGAAGACATATACCGTATTGGTTGCCATTTTCTCCTGAGCGATGAGTACCTTTTCAGAGCCATTAATAATGAAATAACCACCAGGATCCAATGGACATTCATTCAATTCCGTTAAATCACGATCAGTTAATTGAGATAGTAGGCAATATGTTGAACGTAACATTATCGGAATTTTACCAATAAAGGTCTTTTGATGTTGTGTCTCTACGGGATCTGCGTCCTGTACAATTTTTGTCTTTGTAATATCCACATAGAGTGGAGCGGAGTAGGTTAAATTACGCAGGCGAGCCTCGTTTGGCATCATTGGACTGGGGGAACCATCTTTCTCCCAATGCGTTGGCTTCGATAAGTAGATTTGCTCGAATTTAAGAACAAAGCGCGGCTGAAATTATAAATCGCTTTTTCAATTTCATCTGAACTTGGCAATGGGACATAAAGTAAATATTATGCTTACCGGCGTTTCTATTTCTCCAGATGTATGCTGCGCTTCTGCTTGGAGATCGATTGCCGGCGAGTCCTCGACTATTCGCTGCACGGACATTTGAATGAATTCATCAAAGCTGTCCAGCTGTTGTCTTACTAAACCTTTTTCGTCAAAGTATGCGTTTATGACAATCCAGCAAGCTTCTTGCCACAATCTGTCGTATGGGATATTTTCTTTCCAAGAAAAACAATTTTCTATTCTGTTGCATTTGAGCAACTAAAGCTCGTTTTCAGTAGATGCGTTTGATGTTTTAATTCATATATCGTCAGCTGTATTTGGTCACATGCATGAAAACAAATTTAATATTTCCACGTTAGTTTTACAAACAGGACATACCAGATTTCAGTTAGGGAGGGCAAGATACAAAGTTTGCTATCATATGTAAATTTGCGTATGTTAGGTCGCACATTTGCAGTATCTCATTCTGATACTCTTGGAAAACCTTTTGGTGTATACTAAGCAGAAACTAATTGGGGGCAGCTATCTGTTCAAAAACGCCATGATAATTTATATATATACTGATTCTTCAAATGGTTCTTTATCAGGATTTACTAGGATTCAAATCTTTGTTTATGTTATATTTAAGTCGGTAATGTAAGATAAAAATATTTTTTCTACATACAGTCGAAAATCTCTATAACGAAGTCCAAGGGATCGGAAACAAATTCGTTACAGACAGAATTCGCTATAAAGAGAAAAAAGGCACTAAATATATAGCGAAAAAGCCTTCAGAAGATTCGCTATAGAGAGAAATTCGTTATAGGAGTCTTTATAGAGAATTTCGACTGTTAAATGCGCTTATTGTGACACATCAGAGCATCGAAGCTATCACATTCCCGCATGGAAACAGGAGCTTTCTACAGAGAACCTTCCTCAAATGAAGTTTTACAATTTTCACTACTATAGGTCAATCGTTATAGAGAGTCAAGTGAAATTTCCGACTGAACATGGTTATTTACACATACAGAGCTTTGCTTACTTCCCGCATGAATACAGGACTATCTACAGAGCTCCAATAGCCAGGACTAGCAATTTGCAATTTATTCATAATTCTCTTATTATCCTTGCTCGACATGTCTAAAATCAATGTAATTGCCGAAATTGAGCTTGTCTTGCCTTTCAATTTGACGTTTACGTCATGCGTTGGATAATTTCGATAATATTTAGATAACAAATTATGTTCCGCTGATTTACGTTGATTTAATACAAGAAATTGTCCTGATATCACGACATTTCAGCTATGAAGCAATTGCCAAGCAGATAATTTGTTATTACACAATGCTCTACGACTGCAAATCAAATGGCGCGAAGGCATTGTCGCATTTAGATTTGTGCTGGAAAATTTATATTTTACGTGAAAATTATGTTACAGTGTCGTGTGTTAATACAATTGAAATGTGTGGAATCAAAGATTGAGCGCTATGAACGCGATTCGAACAGACGATTTGTTTTGAAATGTCTTCGACTGCAAGTCAAATGTGTCAAGGTAATTGAAGTGGGATTTATGGCATGTTGAGCATTGGATTTTATATTTAGTATAGAAAGTTCATTAAAGTAAGGCAAAACAACCATTCAGTTGCAAATCCAAGCAGCATTATTGCACAAACTCCACATGTGAGCATTTGTCTATAGAAATCGCTCCGAAATGCTCATAGAGATTTTGCACATCTGCTTGAATACCCCTCCCCGAAATCACTGTTGGGAGTTCAGTATAATGCACTAAAACGCGATAAGCAGCATTCTGATTGCTGAAATTTGAAATGCCCAGGAAGATGTTTTGAAATTGAATTGAAAGTAGCCTAGGTCTTTTAATTTTCAAATCTTCGGATAACCTCTGTACATTTTAGTCCGAAGTCAGACATACCTAAAACATGTCTACGAACTAAATGTTCCGGAACATGTTTTAGGTATGTCTGACTTGTCCGTGTTTAGATTAAGAGAGACAGTGGAAGGAAACACATGAGAGTGACAGACACGAATGACATTCCATCTCTGTCTTTCTCATGTGTTTCCTTCCAGTGTCTCGCGTTTTGTCTCCCTGTTTAAACGCGGACCTTCGGACTTACACTGTCATTCCTTTCTTCACCCCGCGCATGATTGGAAGAAAATGTTATAATGTAAGGGCCGCTATAGAGCATCGTGATGCTTGATAGGGTTGCCCTTAATCAAATCGTGCAACGAATGATGAAGAGAGACCGTTAAAAAGATGATTTCCATTGGCCTCAAACTTTATATAAAGAGGTAGCTCCGGAGGTAGCTCCGGGTGCCTTACTACGCGTAATATCTTAAAGCACCATCTTCAAAATAATCAAAGAGGTTCCGAAAGAACAATTTCTTCCGGGTCGTCTGCAATAATCCCGATATGGACGTATCGCACACCATCTTCTAAGGAGACACAACTCAAAATTTCTCATTTTTCTGAAAACGCAAAAAACAAAATGCCTCGCAGTGTCGATCAAAGCAAGAAGAAAGGCATTGACGGGGTTTTTCGGCTTTTTATAACAACAAAAACGGAATAGAATTTTTTTGTGCAGGTAGAGAGGTGAACAATGATCAAGTTCCATATGTTAAATCAAACGACAATTTTTGAGTTGTGTCACTTTAGAAGAGGGTGTGCGATATGTTCAAAAATTTGAAGATATGTAATTTTTTTAAAACTATGTATCAATTTTGTGGCTCTGGGATAGCGTAGGGGATGCGTGCTATGCTCTTGATCCCAGGGTCCGAGGTTCGATTCCCGGCACAGGCGAAACGGAGTGTAATGTTCCAAGCCTAGCACTGGTTTTTCAAAAATCGCTTGTTAGGGGCACACTACATAAAAAGACATACACTCACACAAACACAAGAAAACCTCCGTGGTATCACAATGGGCCGATTAACGACCTAAGTGGCAGCCACTTCAACCTACCTACCATGTATCAATTTTTAAAAGCAAAAATTTTGGCTCAACAAATTTTAGTACGTCAAAAAATTATGAAACGCTTGAACAGTGGCGGCGTTTGTGTAGGGCGCGGTGGTAAAACCGCCCAGGGCATCGGCAATAAATAGGCACCACAGCACATTTTGAAATGAATTATGAATTTTATTTTCATTTAGAGGGCGCGGAATAAATCTCGCGATGCTAAGACCGGCGCTGCTCTTGAAGTAAGCATTTTTAAGCGTAGTCCATTTTACGACGTTGCCAATTTGAAAAAAAAATAAAAATAAAAAAATAGTCCCCCAGCACATCCAATCATTTCAACATAACTTAAAACTGTGGGTTGTGTCAAAAAATATTGTGACTAACATTAGGGCGGAATATTCTTGTCAGACGTCTAATCTTGTTTGAGTCACACGAAATGTTTTTGAGAAGTTGCAAAACAAAGTCATAAAATTGATGTGTATAAATAATTTTGTAATTATTCCAACAATACCTACTGGCTTTGGTGATATTGTTTGGGATTTTGCAATAATATTAAATTACAACTACGTGACTTTTGTTACATTGACCTGAGTTCGCTGAGCTCAAATATGTAATTGTGCTGTAAAATACCAAAAAAAGATTAAATAATTTAGAAAGGTGTACTTTCCCTCGCAATTGTTTTTAAGTTTTTATACCCGACACACTCTGTGTCGAGGGTATATTGCGTTTGTGTGGTTGTGTGTAACACCCAGAACCAGTCGAGATAGACCATACAAAATATATATAGAAATGATCAGCGTCACCAGGAGATTCGATTTAGACATGTCTGTCTGTCCGTCCGTCTGTCTGTCTGTCCGTCTGTCCCTCTGTCTGTATACAGTTATCTTATCGAAGGAGTGAGCTATCTTGACAAAATTTGGTATGCGTGCTCACGGCGACATGAGTAAGAACAAGTTCGAGAATGGACCCGATCGGACCATTTTTAGGGGTACCTCCAGTACTAGGGTCTGTTACGAAAATCACAAAAACTGCTCTAAAATCGAAGTTTTTCAAGATATTTTGATGAAATTCGACATTTTGAACATGTTTAAAGGCAAGAAATATGATCTAAAAAATTGTAAAGTGGGCGTGGCAGAAGGGCGTTTTTTGAAAATTCTCTCCTACACCCGAAATTCAAATGGGACTTGAACGAAAGTTGGCACTTATGCCTCGTATGTAGCCACAAACATCCTCCCCAAAATTTTTTTGGGCGGTCCATTATTAAGGGTACCTCCAGTACTAGGGCTGTACGACAAGATCACAAAAGTTGTTTCTCATTCCCAAATCTGAACAGTTTATTTCGATTTTATTTTTAATATATTTTATTAGAATTAGAGCGTACCGTTAAGGCCTCCAGATAGGATCTCAAAAAATTGGAAAAGTGGGCGTGGCCAAAAGGGCAGTTTTTCGAAAAGATTTAACTAAATCTTAGGTGGCGTATATCTAAGCTCCATTAGAATTTCAAAAAATTGAAATGGGCGGGGCATTATTATAAAGACTTTAACAAAAGTGTACTAGGGCCCCTATGGCTTACATCTTATTAAAAATTATTTGAAATTATGGTCTTTGGTATTCTATTTCAGGTTCTACATAACACCCTTACTTGTTTAATTTCTGAATGGATTTTTTTTTATTGTCAAAGACACCTTATAGCTGGAAAATTATATGAGAGGCTTAATCCAACAAAAAAAAAAAAAAGCAAAACTACGTTAAAGTTTGAAAAATGTCCAAACTGTCAATCGCTAATTGTGTGTTTGACCCATTGTTCTTCATGTAATCTTCGCTAATCTAGCGGCTGAACATTTTAAAGAGGATTTTCGTATGTCATAGCTGGGACTTGTTCACCTTAAGCTCTTTGCTGCTCACTTGTTTGAATTTTCATTACCAATTTTATTGTTCAATGACTTGTGTCGTTCGCTCATTCCAGTGCTTCACGGTTTGTTAGGAAATTACGCTTGCGCGTTTGAAAAAAACGCCCTCAGTCTTCGTTTGGCTTTCGTGCCACATTCACGTCAGTTTGGCTGTAAAAAAAAACAAAAATTCAATAATTTCAAAATTTAATTTTTCGTTTTACATTTCGATGTGAATTTTGAACATAATGCGGGTAATGGTACGAAAGAAAAAAATATTTAATTTATGTGATTTTTGTGAGTAATTGTGTACTCTCCTTCATAGAATTACACATTGGCGATTTTATGTTTTTACATCATTTTTGTACCGTTTACAAAAGTCAATTCAGCGATTTTGCCTGCGAAATTTGATGCTCTCAACAATTATCCTTCGCATCCAAATGAAATATTACATTTCAGACCACTTCAAATATACCCGAAAGGACGGAGAGTTCTTCACAAAAGCCGCGATTCCGATGAGGACGACGAGATCATATTCGTAAAGCTTCTCGAACGTAAAAGCTATCGGCCACGTAAACATCATCCGAACGCGAAGGATTATTATCCGGTTAAAGAGATTAGCATGAAAGATATTTTCTATGTAAAAGCCATTAGCAATGGACGATTTAGTGATCGTCATATAAAAGTCTATCGTATACCAGAATTCTTTGCGATCAGTGTTTATCATAAGGACGGCAGTGTCCTCCAGCAGGCATTATAGCATTTTAAAAGCAAATATTTTTTTATTGTATAGACGATAAGCATTATCTTATTTGTTACAATACATCTGTATTGATTTAGGCGCCAATTAGAGATTATGTTTAATTTATTAGCATTTTTTTTTATTTTTTCTGAATATTTAATTAATAACTCAGCTCTTGTCAAATTGAAGAATGACGAGTCGATCTTTTGTTGCCATCATGTTCGCTTCTTGTTCACATATTATTTATTTTTAGTAGTCTTATTTAAAGAAGAAAAATAATAACACAAAAAAAAAAAAAAAATTAAATGAGGAAGCGATTTACATAAATATGCGCATATGTTTTCTTTTAAGCCCGCTGATCGTGAGATTGATCTTTGCCTTTGGTAATTGCTTTTTATCAATCTGCGATCATTTGTCTTATCTCAACTGGACTCAAGTGTTGTATGGAATTTTTTCTATCTTCTTCTTTTAGCTGTAGCTTAGGGGCTGTTTCCACTACAGTCGCATTTAGCATTTTTCAGCATTTTTAAAAAATGCTCAAAAATGCGGCTTTGAATTACAGGTAATTGTTGTTGTTCTTAAAACAGCATTTTTCAGCATCTTGAGAAAATGCGATAAAAATGCTAAAAACCGTCTAGTTTTCATTGATATTTTTATCAAATTTTTAACATTTCAAAGCCTACTTCAAAGAATTCAAATATTTTTCCGAACAAAAATTCAAATTTTCACAAAATGCTAAATGCGAAACGCAGTGGAAACGAGTCTAGCATCTTTAAAGATGTAAATGCTAAATGCGGTGTAGTGGAAATAGCCCCTTAAATGTATTCATGAAGAAGTTATTAATTAGAATAACCTTAATTCTTCAATTCACTTCAATTCACTTCCCATTTCATTTTTTTGTATATTTTGTATATTTTCGAAAAATATCTGCTGAAGAAAAAATTTAATAATTGAATTTTGCAGCTGCACTTTTCTGAAGTTTTTTTTTTTAAACTTACTCATAACAATTCGCAATAATACCCGCTATATTTTACATTGCGAGTATTTTGCGTTTGTGCATCCGAGTGAAAGGTTCTGAAACAATCGGGTGCGTATGGGTCTTCATTGGGCTTTTATAAAATGTTCTTGTCGGATAAGTTGAGCTTTATTAATGGAAGCTGCAACAGAAAACGGCTAAGAGGGTTAGCTCCTTCGCGAGGGTGTTTTTGGTCAATTGTTAAAAATATTTCTGACAGTAAACGAATAGAACTTTTTAATTTTTTTTATTATGTTCAGAAATAGCTTCCAGTTCTGTCATAAATAGCCCCTTAATGAAAATTACTAATTTTGTTTTTTTTTTTAAATTACTTAGTAAAGAAACACTTTTTTATGTGAATGTGGATCAAAAAGTTCTCACCTGTTAAAGTGGGGACTCCAATATCAAAGGTCTAGTGCTGGCGGCCACGATTTCTCGTCTCCAAGTAGATAGTATTGTAGGTAGATTGAAGTGGCTGCCACTTAGGCCGTTAATCGGCCCATTGTGATACCAAGTGAGGTTTTCTTGTGTTTGTGTGAGTGTATATGTCTTATTATGTAGTGTGCCCCTAACATGCGATTTTTAAAAAAACCAGTGCTAGGCTTGGAACATTACACTCCGTTTCGCCTGTGCCGGGAATCGAACCTCGGACCCTGGGATCAAGCATCCCAGCATGAAAATTTATATATAGAATAAGTGAAATATTCTAAGAATTTTGGCGTTAAATTTTTTTCAAAAAACTCATTACAACTACTCTAGTTAGGGTCTAGTTACAAACTGGTCCAAAAGAGAGTAGTTGTAATCAGTTGTTTAAAAAAATTTTAGTGACCTAACGTAATAAAAGGCTCTGGGATAGCATAGGGGATGCGTGCTATGCTCTTGATCCCAGGGTCCGAGGTTCGATTCCCGGCACAGGCGAAACGGAGTGTAATGTTCCAAGCCTAAATACATAGGTACTTAGAATGGTTCCATGATTTCTCTGTTTTAAAAAAAAAATTGAGCAAAAACAGTTTAACTCATCTAATGTGATTTTTAATATAAAACCAATAGAGTTTGTTAAATGTGAGCAAAACTTTGTTGACGATAGCTTTCTCGCCTTCAGACCTTGCTTATCTGGAGCATTGATATGCGAAAATTGTCTCTAAGTACGGAAACGTGTATTCAATTCAATTGGCAGTTATTTTGTTTTTTTTGTTTTTTTAGAAGAAAGTTGAGTGAGTGAGCTTTAATTATTTTGGAGTTCTCTTTTCTTATACAGAGAATAAAACCAAAGCAATCAGACTTGTCACAAACTTTGGGCAAGTGGTAAAAATTTGAATATCGCCTCTGCATCGTGCATAACTAATCAAATCCAATTGTTCTAGTCTTCAGAAAATTGCTGTGTTTCGTTTCGAGAATTTCAAACATTTTTGTTTACATCTTCAAATCGATTATTTATATTTAAATAGCGCGAAATATTCAGTACATTTGAAGACTTTTTAATTAGAGATAACTTCAAAATTTTGGTTTTTAAAGAATTTTTATTTTAAAAACTGATTTTGGGTCTGGGTGATGAAAATTTGTTGAAAGCGTTCGTCGAACTGAGCTATAAGAATTGAAGATACTTAATATTGAAGGAAGGAGAGATTGTGTCATTGGATAGGAGAAGATTTGAAGCTAATATTCAAGGAAGAGAGATTGTATCATTGGATAGGGAATAAAATACACTGAATTTTGTTCAAGGTAAAACACTTTTTTCATCAGTATTTAAAATGAGAATCGCTCAAAAAAGGACTAAAACGGGAATCGTAGTATTTTGTTAGTCAGTCGGAATTTCCGTCTTTCTGTCTTTTCTGAAATATTAGCCTAAACTTTTGTAACTTAGTTGAGCTAGTTTAAAGGTTCTCATAATGCTGAAAAGTGGGCTTGATATGACTGCTTCTAGTACATCCTTGTGCATGTCAAAAAGCAGTTGTTTCTTCTAGAAGAAACTCGATTTATTGTCATGTTAAGGAGAATAAATGAAAGAGTGAAACAATTGAGAAAACTAGGCTGGCCGATCTGATCTTGGTATAGGTAACCAGCTACTCGGAGAGGTCCCCAGCGGCAAATGTCCCGCTGACATCGTCGATGAAGTCACGGTGACTTTGGATCCGGTATGCATGACAATTCATATGGCACTTTGTATGACATTTGTACAGGAGTTGGACAGTGAATTCTCCGTTGAAAATGTCATCCTAGGGGGTGTGATGGCGAAAAAATAATTTGAGAGCAGCACATTTGCTCGTTTTTTCTCTTTAAATGTCAGTTTGATAGCTCCTCTTCTTTGGGCTCTCTTTGAATGTTTCGTAAATTTTAAAAAATCTATTTTTAACAATTTTTGTTCGCCTCAGCCAGGAATCGAACACGCGATCTTCGGATTCTGAGTCGAGCACTCACCATCTACGCCACTTCTATTAACGTTCAACTGACGCTAAGACCTTATTTAAATTTCAGTAGCCAATGAGATTCAAGCACATGAACAGCATCCCTCCACGATGATATGTCCTCCAAGATGTCATGCATGACAATGTCACCTGTATGTCATCGATGACATCACTGATGACATTGTCATGCAGGAGATAATTTTCCGCTGGGTTGGAAAAGGTTCTAGGCGGAGTACAAGTATTCGTCAATGCAGTCCACATTTTGAATATGAAGCTTCTATGCCTTTCTGTACGAAAGTTATGGTACCAGATAAACCATTTTTGTGGCAATGTGTGTGGTCGTACTTATGGAAGGACCACGCCCATTTTTTTCAGGGATCAGCTTCTACTAGTCCTTCACCAGACTAACCAATATCAATGAAAAGTATTGTGTCGTTATCAAATTGTAAGCATTTTCGTCTATACATATTTTTTTTAATATGTGGGCGTGACAGTGGACGGATTACGCCAATTTTTACTAAGGGGCATTCCCTGGACCCAAAATTCCAACGGTCACAATTTAGCACAGCCGATTCGGAGAATAACCGGCCACAGAGAGACACATTGAGAGAAATACGGGCGTGACTTAGTTTTAATGGCTACCAGGATGAAATCCCTTTTTGGGTCTCTATTACTTAGATCAATATAAGTATATTTTGTCACCTCAAGTGCACATAAATTAGGGGTTTTCGGTGGCGAGTTTTTTTCCTTTGACAGATTCATCATAGAAAAAAAAAAAAAAAAAAAACAGTGTAACACTGATTACATATTATTTTCATGGTTCGGAACCATTTGCGTTGGGTTGAAAAATTTCGTGCATACCCAAAGGGTGATTTTGCGATTTTTCTTCCGATTTTTGGTAAAAATTGTTCAACTTTGCAGTGGTAAAACGGTATCAAGTATTACTCGGATGCAGTTCGTGTATATGAAGAAGTTGTTTAGTTATAGTTTTTCTATATTTGCATGAAAAAATTTTGAAAAAATGTTTATTGCCTTGGGAGCTAGAGGCCATACAAAAAAAAATATGATAAAAAACCCGTCAAATTTTAGGAATTTTTGCAATTTTCGCCTACTAGATAGAGTTTTTTTCGGGTCGGTTTGTACTAAAACTATTTAAAATGAGTTCAGAGCTATAAATTGTGATAGAAAGGAAATTAAAATATTGAACGGATTTCCGAGATATAGCCATAAGTAAGTGAGTAATTTAATTCTCGGCCCCACTTTTTGAAGTCTATTTAAAAAAAAAGTAGAGGTGACTTGACAAAACTGAGTATGAGGCGTTGTTATACTCACCGTGCGCTTTCAAAAAACAGTCGTCAAATTTTTGCTTACAAAACATGACCTCTAAAATGTCGCGCAGTGTTACAGAACGAAGGATTTTTGAACATATAATTGCCGTGTTCGGGCGATTATTGTAGCCTACCTTAATTAATAATTTCTAATTATTATTAAATTCCTTTGATGAAATCAAATAAATTTTCACGCCATCCGTATGCTCCGCTATTTATGTATTTAAACTGTGTTCATCGTTAATTGACAAAAGTTGATTTATGTAAAAATATAATATATATATATATATATACATAATGGCACACAGCTTCGTCCAATTGAAATTATTCAAATAGTTCATAAAGTTTACAAGTCAATGATAAGTTTTTGGCATGGCGAGAAATTTCGCCTCATACCTTTTTTTTGATTGCTTTTGAATTGTGTCCCAAGAAATCGATTGCGCTGCCACGAAGGCGAGCACTTTTCACTTCATTTTGAAGAAAATTAAATCGCTTCAACTTAAGACACTTCTCGAATGCCCTTCAACACAATTTTATGCCACGCAGCAATGACATCTGGCTCCATGTTCCGAGCTTCAAGTAATAAGCTCTTGAGCGCAAACTAAGCTCTCTGCTCTTAACAATAAACGTCGATTTCAATGCGCGCCGCTCGACTTTAACGCTTCCCATTTGAAGACGGACGGAAGGAAGGAAGTTTGAAGTGGCCATCTAAATGCCTTTTGATAGTGCATAGTATAGTTTAGTGCGGAGCAGTCACTTGAGCTGTCGCTGTCGCTATCGAATTCCGCAGGGCCACCATTTCGCCACTCGCACTCGAAGTGGCCTACCTTGACTGTAACTACTGACTGTTGACTATTGACTGCTGATGGTTGAACGCTGAATGCCATTGATTGAATCTGGTAGCGCTTATTAGGCGATGCTATCGTAACTAGGGGGGCTGGGAAAATTCAATTGAATCATCTTGACTACCTACTTCTGCAATGACTTTTCGATAAATATAATAAAAATAAAAAAAATAAAAAAATTACTTTGGGCTCCTCCTCGCTATCCAATGAAGACGCTAATGATGGGAATCGACTGAAATAATTAAGTCATTATGAAGTTCTCGATTCGATTCGAATTGAATTATTTTGGCTTGAGTGCGCAGATTTAATGAAACATTTATCGAGGCGCCTTTATGTGTTATATCTTCAATTGGCTATTACTTTTTCATTTGCTTCTGGGCAATCGATGTTTTAGATAATTTAGTTTTTTTTTTTTTTTTTTGCTTTTTGTTTTTGATAATTGCCTTAAGTGGTTCTGTGCGAACTCAAGTGCCTGATTTTACACATCAACTTAAGGCGTTCATTCATAAAACTTCATTACATTCCATCATCATAATGAAGTGCTTCAAATTTTTTGTTTACGTAAGAAGCTTATGTCGTCATTATTTTTCCGTTTGTTTATTTATTTATTTTTTTTATTGTTTGCTTCAGCCTGCGGCGTTGTTTTAACACTTTGAAAAGGGGTGGAACTAGTGACAATAATAGAGTTGAAAGCAATTAAATTGTCTAAATTAAGAAGCTTACCCTTAAGATAATAACTTTCCATTGAGAAAAATCGTATTTAAGTACCTAAGTTAAGTAAGTTTTGATTCAACTTAACTTCATTGAGCTCTCTTAAGTTCAATTAAGTAAATTATTATTAACAGCTTGCTTACAGAACTGAATTTCGTTTTAAAACTAGGCGAATTCGAATATGAAAGTATTCACATGATACAAGAAAACAAGATAGCGCCACTTAAGAGAGGCAACTTCACAAACTCAAAATCGCGATTCGTTGTTGTTGTTTCCCATGTTAAACCGACTTTTTACTTTTTTGAATAGCATGGGAAACAACAACAATTTCTCGCTCAGTGACGTCACAAACTCAATTTTCGGCTCTCAGAGAGAGCCTCAAAATAGCGGTACTGAAGTGGCGCTATCTTGTTTTCTTGTATCATGAGTATTCACTTATCTGAGAAAGTCTTTTTAATATTCAGTAGTAAAATAGAAGATAGAGCTGGAGAAAGAATCGATAGCACTATCGATGGTTTCAAACTATCGAAAAAATCGATGGTTTTTGAAGACTATCGATAGTTTTGATTCATGGACATTTACTTTAGCATTGGAAAGGTGGTGCTGGCGGTGACAGAGGGCTATCTTATTTTTGAAATGGACAGATTCATCTTTCGATTATCAAAATTATCGATGGTCAAAATTATCGATAATCGAAACTATCGTTGATGATGATAATAGTGATAGTGATAATGATGGTGAGGTTGGTGATGATGATGTTGATGGTGATGGTGAGGTTGGTGATGATGATGGTGATAGTGATTATGTTGGTGATGATTATGGTGATGGTGATGATGATGGTGATGATGATGGTGATGATGATGGTGATGATGATGTTGGTGATGATGTTGGTGATGATGTTGGTCATGATGATGGTGATGATGATGGTGATGATGATGGTGATGATGATGGTGATGATGATGATTGGTGATGATAATGGTGATGATGTTGGTGATGACGTTGGTGATAATGCTGGTGATGATGATGATGGTGATGATGATGATGATGGTGATGATGGTGATGATGATGATGGTGATGATGTTGGTGATGATGATGATGGTGATGATGATGATGATGATGTGATGATGATGGTGATGATGACGGTGATGATGGCAGTGATGATGACGGTCATGGTGATGATGATTATGACTTACGGACGTTCTTGCTTCATCACGTCACGAAAAATCTTCAGAATTTCTGCGAGTCTTTTGTGTCCCATTTTATAAACCAAATGAGAATTATAGGCGTCATGCTAAAATCTTATTCTATGCACTGATGTCAGAACGATAGGATTTTTTCTGTTTTGAGTGATTTTTTTTGGTTTTACCTTAAACCAAAAATTCCTTCCAATGTTTACAAGGGACTTTTACTGATCACTTTCCTAAAGAAAACAGAAATGAAGGAATTGTTTTTTAAAATATCCAAGGGATTTACCTCGAGAAAATTAGAGTAGAGTAGGGCCAAAATGAGCCTGATCGAGTCCAGATTTGTTAGTCAAGGGCCTATCTAGTCCAAGCCTGGATTTATCTATATTGTAGCAATATTGTGAAGTTGCAGCTTTAGTTCTATATGGGTATAACTCTCCGATTATATACTTAATTGGTTGTAATTATATTTCGCACACTTCTTTTTCTTCGTGTGTAGAGCATCGAGAACCTCTTATCCCTCTAAGTTATCAAAAACAAAAAAAATATTCAAAGGACACTGTAGTAGAGGAATAATCACGATGATCCTTAAGTAGTCGCCTGTGTGCTCTTAAGTACGCTTAAGTGACATTCAATAATTTTATGTAACGTTTTCAATAATTAAGCCTTTAGACCTCGCATTTTTATGGTTTTGACGGCTAATGGAATACCTCAAATATTGATGAGAATGGGCGAGCGATTGTTGAATTAAAATTTTATTTTGATAGTCACAAAACGTTTTTATCCATGAGATTCTTGTTTGTTTAGATTTGATTGTCTATGTATGTATGTAAACATTCCAAAATGTGCGTGGAAATAAGTAAGCATTTCAATGATTTAGAGTTTTAACTCATTTGCCATGGTTGTTGTTGTTGTCTTTTTATGGTTGTTGTTTTTGTTTTGGCCGACAGCATTTTATGTCTTGTTTATTTATTTAAATGACAGTTTTAGAATGCATTAAAAGTTTATTATACTCAGAATAGTTGAAGTCATTTACATAAACAAACAAAACAAAAACGTCTTTTTATATTTGAACTTTGAATAAATAAGTAAATCAAATAAAAAAAACTTCATTCTCTGAATTTTTATTCAATCAAAGCCAATTCGAACAATGCCGGAGGCTGCAATATTCTTTTAAAAGAAATAAAGTTCAAAATATAAAAGCATTTTATTTCTGCTAAATGAAAATAAAAGAATTCTAAGGGAGAAATTTAATTAACTGAATTTTATTTGATCAATTTAAGGGCTTCTTTATCTGTCATGCCAGCCCAAAAAGACATGTATTTATGTAGGTATGTATGTATGATATTACTTTAGACTCACAAGCATGGCAAGAAATTAAATTATTTTCGGACTCATTACATTTTAATGGTTTCCACATAAGCCCCACGCGTTTTGGGTTTTAAAAATCCCGAAGAGTGTAAGCAAGACGGAAGGTATTTATAACGAAAGAATAAAAGATGATAAAGAATGCGTAACAGACGAACGAATTTCAACAGGTTTCGATTTAATTGTCTGTCTTTGGCTTACATAAAAATGAGATTTTTTTTTACAGCAACAAAGACACAAATATGGAGCAAAAGAAGAGCACTTTTTTGGGGTATTGAACCCAATATTTTAATCTTCTATGTGGAAGAATCTTACATTTGAATCATCGGTGCTTGAAGTTCTTATGCAAACATTTTTTTTTTTTTTGGAAACTGAGCAGTATTGGATCGGATAGGATGGAACAGTATAGGATAGTATAGGATGGTATAAAATAGCATATTTTGCATAGTATAGAACTGTGGCGGATTGTATAGGATAGAATAGTAAAGAATACATAGCATAGTAAAGGATAGTACATAATGGCAAAGGATAGTATAGGGTAGTAATGATAAGATAGAATAAGATAGTATAATCTAGTATACTCCAGTAGAGAAAAGGAAACTTCATTAAAATACGCTATAAATTTCTGTAAGCGTTTTATATAATTTTTTATTATAAGAATGAGTATAGGATATTATAAAATAGTATAGAATAGTAAAGGATATTATAGTAAAATAGTTGCAGGACAGTGTATGATAGTAAAGATTGTATAAGATGGTATGGGATAATAAAGGAAAGAATAAGATAGTATATTGATATTAAATGATACCATAAGATAACATACTGAACAGTATAACACAGTAAAAAGTTAATTATTCCATAATATAGCATAGGACAGCATAAGGGGCCAGCACAAGATAGTACGGGGATATTATAACCGAGGAGATTACAGGATAGCATAGGGTAGTAGAAGATAATAAAACTAGAGGATAGTATAGGGCAGTATAAGGTAGTGTGGGGACGTTTGGGGAGGTATGGGGCAGTATGAGACAGTATGAGACAGTATGGGGAAGTATGGGGAAGTATGGGGAAGTATGGGAAGAATGTATGAGGCAGTATGAGACAGTATGGGGAAGTATGGGGACGTATGGGGAAGTATGGGGAAGTATGGGAAATTATAGGGAAGTATAGGGGCGTATGGGGTAGAATGGGACAGTATGACCAAGTATAAGATAGTGTAGGATAGTTCATTAGGACAAAAAAACTAGTCGATTTTTTTCATATATTATCTTATTCGAAAGCCATCAATTGTAGATAAAAATTATTTCTCGCTAAGTAGTAATTCATCATCTGCTTCAAGACATAAGTTGTGAGTCACATTCCAGCAAACAAGCGTGATGAAATCTAACGTTTTCACTCTTAAATAAATCGTAGCATCATAAATCTGCCATTGAAAACCGGTCCATGCTAAAAATACTGTTGTTTTTTTCTTCGTTTTAATCTAAACGAAATTAATCAAAAAATCTGGTCCAAGCCCTATGATGCTCAAAATCCTATCGTTTGATTTATTGTAAACATATTAATGTGTTTATAATTGACTGATGGTTAAAGCATCACAATTAATTGACTTCTGGTGTTAAAGTCCAACAAATTAATTGATATTTGTTGATTTAGTAAAGTAATAAATTGTTTTTTTTTTTTGTGAAGTGTGCCTCTTCGGAAAAGAGACTTCGATTCATAATCGAAATATTTTCGACATTGGCTTCCTAGTATTTAAGTCTATAAATCATTTGGTATTAAAATAACAGTTTCAATAGTTTTTCCATACACGGAATGAAGCTATCATCTAGTGACGTCAAAGAGATCGCTGACCGCGGTATTACTCATTACAATGAAAAATTAATTCTTACGCTATGTATTTTTGTAGACGCTCGCTCTCGACTCTTATCGAATCGGTGGGCCGAATTACATATTTGTAAAAAAGATTTCCTCAATATTTGTCTCAAAACCCGAAAGAATGTTGTTTTCTATATTTCTCTTTTTCTTTATTTCTCTCTCTCTTTCTATCTTTTTCTCTTTCTCTCTTTCTCTCTTTTTCTCTTTTTCTCTTTTTCTCTTTTTCTTCTCTTTTTCTCTTTTTCTCTTTTTCTCTCTTTGTCTCTTTGTCTCTTTCTCTCTTTCTCTCTTTTCTCTCTTTTCTTTCTTCTTTCTCTTCTTTCTCTCTTTTCTTCTCTTTTCTTTCTCTCTTTCTTCTTTCTCATCTTTCTTTTCATCTTTCTATCTTTCTATCTTTCTATCTTTCTATCTTCTTCTTCATCTTTCTATCTTTCTATCTTTCTATCTTTCTATCTTTCTATCTTTCTATCTTTCTATCTTTCTATCTTTCTATCTTTCTATCTTTCTATCTTTCTATCTTTCTATCTTTCTATCTTTCTATCTTCTATCTTTCTATCTTTCTATCTTTCTATCTTTCTATCTTTCTATCTTTCTATCTTTCTATCTTTCTATCTTTCTATCTTTCTATCTTTCTATCTTTCTATCTTTCTATCTTTCTATCTTTCTATCTTTCTATCTTTCTATCTTTCTATCTTTCTATCTTTCTATCTTTCTATCTTTCTATCTTTCTATCTTTCTATCTTTCTATCTTTCTATCTTTCTATCTTTCTATCTTTCTATCTTTCTATCTTTCTATCTTTCTATCTTTCTATCTTTCTATCTTTCTATCTTTCTATCTTTCTATCTTTCTATCTTTCTATCTTTCTATCTTTTTATCTTTTTATCTTCTTATCTTTCTATCTTTCTATATTTGTCTCATTTCCTCTTTCTATCTTTGTCTGCTGTTTTGAATTGATTTCTTTTCTTTTTCCATTTAATGATTCGACCTTGTCCTTTGCTTGAAATTCACTTTAAAGCCCTGCCTTTAAGTTCCAATCAATATTTTTATATTGCCGATTAAATTCTCTTATATTTATTATTTTTATATGCCATGAAGAACAATTTTTAATTAAGAGTGAAAAACCCTTTACTTGTAGTGCCTCTTGCATAAATGTTTTCAATTAAGACCGCTATGAATGAATACTTAGAAACCGCAACCCGTCGATGAAGGCCCGCAAAACGAACATTAATTTTACCGCGATTCTATAACGTGCAGGGAACACCCAACAGCACAAACACCACCATCAATAAAAACAACAACATTGGAGCATAAAATAAAAAATTTCGTACGGATATTAACATCCGTTCGTTGTATGCCTACCAATAAAATATGTACATACGACAGCGAAATGAAGTTTTCGTTGGCAGGTTAATAACCGCAAAAAGTGCAGGAGAAGCGAGATTGCACCAGCAAGGACCTCACGTTCACAAGGACGACGGCGACGACGACGACGACGTTGAAAAGTAATGAACGAAGGCAGGAAGAAGCAAAAAAAAAAAAACCTACAGTTCAAGAAAATTAATAAAAGCGCAGCAAAAAGACCGCTTGCATAGGACCTACTCAAATTTGCAAATCCCATACAACTAATGAGAAAAACATGCAAAGAAACTACATTCTGGTTGATGTGTTTAAGTGAAAAGCTCTTGAAAATTTCAAAAGGAAATTTCATAACATGAAAATTCCCCTATTTTTTTTTTTTTTTTTTAAAGAAATCGACTCAAACGTTTGCCCAGACTAATGAAGTGTTATTCACGTAGTTTTTCTCAACCCTGCAGGAATTTCGACTGCTCTCCAACTAAACTTGGACCAGTTGCGAATGTGCTGGTGCTGCTTCTTCATGATTTTCAGTAAACGTATTCAACTGTCTATTTTCCTACTATTTTAGCGGGAAGCATCCTTCTTTAAACGACTCCAAGATTAGACCTTTTACATATGGCAAGTTGAAGGTCAGCTCTCTTATTTGCTCTGAGCAGGACCAGATTAAGACAATTTGCGATTTTGCTACCTCAGATTGCACCCTAATTTTCGCCTTCTCCTTTATTGATCCATTGAATTTGTTGCCCCTGAAAATTTGATGCCCTAGGCAACTGCCTATGTTGCCTATTCGGTAAATCCGCTACTAGCTTTGAGCTAAAGAATAGTGCTCTTTTGACTACTAGACCTTTTATTAATAGTCAGACAAGTCATATAGATTTTATTCCTTCATGACTGTAGGGCACTTTGCGTGAGCAGTTTTAGCGGCAAGTCTGTGCTAAGCGAGCTACTACACACATAAAAAGTATGAAAGCTAAAATCGGTCAACCCCGACTTTCATATACCCAGCGTCCCGACAATATTGGCAGACTTTGTTTTGCCTTTGCTGACGGAAATTACAAAGATTTAATATTTGTGGGCTTGACAGTAGACGGATATCGGCATTTTCATTTAGGATCATTCTCTGGACTTGATTTGACTTGATCAGTCGAGCCGTTTGGAAGGAGATCTGACCACAGACAGACAGACAGGCGAACGGCCAGAAGAACATGTCTAAATCGATTCAGTTTTCAATCCTGATTAAGAATATATCAGCCCGATTTTGAATATTCCCGGGGAATGAATTCCCGGGGAATTTACTTTTCTCGAGACTAAAATTCTGCTTTTTCAAATAGAAAAGGTAAAGAAAATTATGGGTATGGGTCAAATACCCATTTCCCCATCAAATTTCTTCCCCCAAATATTTAAAAAAGAAGAATTTTACTCTCGAGAAAAGAAAATTCCCCGGCAATTTGTTCCCCGGGAATATTCAGAATCGGGCTGTATATATATTTTTCTACGGAGTTTAGTTCTGGCTGTTACAAGATCCGCACAAAACTAATATACCCTGCTTACGCTGGGTATAAAAAGCAAGGAGTGGTTTTGGCATACTTTTAGGGGCTTGCTTATATCCGTTCATATAAAATGGACTTCAAACGAGTTTATATCGAACGGATGTAGCATCAAAAATTATAGTAATTAAGAGTGTTTGGCTTCGGTGAGGTATAGGGAAATCTTGTTTTCAATAAGGAAAATTTTTTATCTAACGAAAATGAGTTTGTTGACCGCTGAAAGCATTCAATAAGGAGAGCAACATAATTTTTTTTTTAAAGCGATTTCAGCAAATTGAGGTTGTCCACATAAAAAGAAATTACGTTTAAATGAGTTGTAAAAACATAAAGTCATTAACAAAAAAAAAAATAAATAATGAAAGAAAATAGAACAATGGACTATTTTGAGGAAATTTCTTTCTTTCTACATTAATTATAACTAATTTTGATGTCCTTTTACTCATTAGCCAAATTAAAATAGTAAATGAGAATGTAAGTAGAGCAGCTCTGAAGTGTCTTGAGTGTGTGAGAGTTCGTTGGTTTTTTTTTTCTTCTTTTCGATGGTAATGACTTGTTGCTGCAAAAAGGAATAATTTTTTATTTTTCTTTCTATAAAAACTTAGAGAAAGCACATTCCGAAAATGGTAAAAATTTGTTGGAAGTATGACGCAGCAATTTGTACTCGGAATTGTTAAATTGGGGCTTAAAGCACATTAACTTTTTTGTACACGAAGAACAAGTTAATATTTGTCGCAATAGAATTCTAACAAGTTCTCAAAGTTTTTCAAGGGAAGGGCAAATAAGTTTGGCACACTTTCATAATTTTACCTTCAGTTCACTTATTTTAGAGCTCTGCGACATTCAATTTTTAAGCTTTCTCATATTTCAAAGAATCTTTGATGGTAATTATCCTTTAAGCTAAAAGGAAATATTAAATCCACAAAACATTTGTTAAATTAGGAGTTATTAATCAAATTTGTATTTTTCTTTTATGTATGTAAATAAATTCAGAAAAGTGTCGATTGAAGTCTCACTCTTTCCCTCATTAGAGAATTTCTTATGAAAAGAATGACTCAAATAGAAATACAATGGAAACTCACTCACTCCCCAGCGAACATTTGTGTATATCAAACATGTCTGATATCAGAATAAATTCAAAAATTTTTCAGAATATTTTACCGAATTGTCTTAAATTTCTCTCATTCAACCTTTTCCGAAGGATAGGGTATATTAAGTTTGGCACGGAGTTTGTAACATACCAAAGGAGTCGCGATAGATATAGACATACAGGGTCTTCCGTACTATAGTGCTTTTCTTTATAGGGTTGATTGAGGGAGTCATTGTGAACAAAAAATCATATGAGAGGGGGCGGGGGTCTAAAATGTAACCTGAGGAGAAATAGCGCCTTAAAGTTTTTAGGCAGTAAGTCTAGAAAAAAAAAATTCTCCCACGATAATGGTTAATCGTAGAAGAAAAAATTGAATGGCGTTTGAAAGCCAATTGTATGGGCTTTTAGGAAAAATTAAACTGATGGTAAAAATTTAACCCATTGAGGGAAAAATAAACTGTCAAAGTCAAAAATTCTGAAAAAACTTTCATTTTTTTTTTTACTTTGGGAGCCATTTTGGTATGAAACAGGTTTTATTAACACATAATTTTCTCATTATTTTACAAATCTACGTTAAATTTCTTTTAAAAACTTGATACATTTGTCATACCTTGTTAGCGGTTTAACCTCAGGAAAAATAGGATTTAAAAACAAACTTGAACTTTTTTATTCAATTTATTTTAATTTGTAAACTGTTAACGTTCGCATAAATTAAAAAAAAAAATTTGTTTTATTTTTACAGGACGTTTTCAAATTTTTGGCCGGACCTTTGTACGGAACAATTCGCTCTTTTTATAATTTCATGACATATCATGCGAAATTAGCGAAAATCGCAAGCAATTAATTTTCACTATTTTGAATTGAGTATTTCGAAGCTAAATATAATGCCCTCTTACTCAGTCCTTTTCGGTGCGCGCTGCTGTTCGGTCGCTTTTCGAAAGTCGCGGATCGCGGAGTGTTTAGTCGTGTTCAGTAGGTCGTTTGTATGCGCTTAAGTGCTTCGTTCTCTCACATTTCTCACGTGTTTTACTCGCGAAGTAGAATAGAGAAGTCGTTCGTTTTGTGAGTGCCTAAATGCAGTAACTCAGTACTTGCATATATTATTAACATTTATAAATTAATTTAACTTTCAAAAGCAACAGCAAACGAAAAATATATTCACATTAAGACGAACACAAACGGTAACATCAAACATGCAATTGGCTCGTCTCTGATCGAACATTTCATAGCTTTCCAGCCATTCAAGCCAAGCTCAAGCGCTCAGTCTTTTTCGGTGCGCGCTGCTGTTCGGTCGCTTTTCGGAAATCGCGGATCGCGGAGTGTTTAGTCGTGTTTAGTGTAGAGTTTTTAATAGGTCGTTTGTATGTGTTAAAGTGCTTCGATCTCTCGCAATTCTCACGTGTTTTACTCGCGAAGTAAAATAGAGAAGTCGTTCGTTTTGTGAGTGCCTAAATGCAGTAACTCAATACTTGCATATGTATATTATTAACATTTATAAACTAATTTAACTTTCAAAAGCAACAGCAAACGAAAAATATATTCACATTGAGACGAACACAAACGGTAACATCAAACATGCAATTGGCTCGTCTCTGATCGAACATTTCATAGCTTTCCAGCCATTCAAGCCAAGCTCAAGCGCTCAGTCTTTTTCGGTGCGCGCTGCTGTTCGGTCGCTTTTCGGAAGTCGCGGGTCGCGGAGTGTTTAGTCGTGTTTGGTTTAGTGTTTAGTAGGTCGTTTGTATGTGTTAAAGTGCTTCGCTCTCTCGCAATTCTCACGTGTTTTACTCGCGAAGTAAAATAGAGAAGTCGTTCGTTTTATTAATGTTCAGCGCTGCTCAAAACACTCATAATTTTATGCATGTATTGGACCCGCTCGTTCGGCATGCCTGAACTACCTGAACATGAACTGCAGTTCCCAAAAGACTGAACTTTTTTTCTACATCGCTTACACACTCTATGAGTGTGGTATTTTTGAACAGCGCTGTTAATGTCGATCGTTAGTGTGCATCGTTGGCAGCATGTTGATAAGGTAAGGTACTTTAATAAACATTTTCTTTCACGTCGTTGAGTTCTATATGATTTCTTTTTATTGATATTTATCATTAATCCTATTTCTTAAAGGTCAAAGGTCTTCTCTTATTGCCATTCCATTTTTGTTTATTATGTTTTTAAATCTTCTTTAAAGTGCAAGTCATGCTTACATATGTATTTCTAAGCTCATTTAAATGTTTCTTTTCTCTTTTTATACCATTTTCGAAGGGAAAAAATTTCACTATTTTAAATTGAGAATTTCGCAGCTAGATATAAGTACTCTAACGGTTAAAATTTGACCATGACCATCATTCGCGAAAATTTTGTGCTTAATAATAGATAATTTCGAGTTTGAGAAGCTAAATCGAAGTAAAGAAAAGAACTTCTCAATTATTTCACTTCGAATTCTAACCGATGTCTTTCCGAAATGTCTGAAAATTATTTTGAAATTTATTTGACAAAGCCTTTCAATTTCTTGTCAATCGCCCGCAGAAGTTTCGGCAAGTTTTCTGACCGACGACTGATCGGACTCGGAATTTTTTCAGACAATTAACCAGATTTCTGTTAGAAATTGGAAAAAATGTTCGCTGTGTCGGTATAATTATAAAGCAGAAAGTGTCTACTTATTGGAAATTCCAATTTGGAATGTTCGGCTTATATAAATAAAATGCGATACATTTTGAGGTCATTGAATGTAAAAAATAATCCTGATTTCTGTTGAGAGTATGTATGTACTTTATAAATGAAGCAACTCTTCATCTTGAGCATTGTTAGATCTGCTTTTACTTATGGTTATATTTTGATAAACTTCATTAAGAGTTTTCAAGTACCTAATTTACGCCAGCATTTCCAATTGCTAGAACTACCCTTAAAAGGGCTCCCAATCTACTCTCGAAAAAAATGCTGTATACAAACTGACAGACAGGCATGACCAAATCGAATCTTCTCAAGTTCCCCTCTGACTTTAACATAACAATCGGATGCATTAAGGTGAAATACCCACCAGAGCTCAGAGAATGCACTTCTGTAAAAACTTTCCACACACTAATGGCGTCTAAAACGCTCTCCAAGGTTCATATTGAAAATCAACGTCAAAACCAACTTTGCGGTTGCATGAAAACTTTCCCTCAGAATAAAATTTACATTTAAGTAAGCTAAAAATATTTAAACTGGAAGCTTCCGACATTTGGTGTCCTTCAAAAGCGTCCCAAAAATTAAAATGGACAAAAACAAAATCCAACAAAAAATTTTCTCCATCTCACAGTAGCAAGTCCAAAAATCCGTGCATCCTCGTCTCCTCCAAAGATTACGAAGCTTTAATGCTTTCAAAAGGTTTCGCTTAGCTTCAGCGAAAATCCGATTTTCCATACTTAAACTAAATGAGCCGAAATATGCGCTTTTCGCATGTAGGTCCGGACCATAGTCTGGAATAATAAAAGTTTCAGCCAAAAGCAAAACAAAAAAGTCGCTGCCGAACTTGGTCGAACTTTTCAATTCCAGGGCAAACTAAGCTCAGCACAATGTAAGCAAATATTGAGTCAATATAGGTGGAATTGGCGCTTGTCCTTTGCATAATCGTTTCGAGGTACTTTCGAAAGTTTATTTATTAGATT
The DNA here is from genome assembly GCA_020466095.1 of Chlorops oryzae. Taxonomy (NCBI): domain Eukaryota; kingdom Metazoa; phylum Arthropoda; class Insecta; order Diptera; family Chloropidae; genus Chlorops; species Chlorops oryzae. The sequence goes on along the minus strand of CM035807.1, from coordinate 3,493,334 downwards.
TTTTCGTTTTTGGTTCTTCTTTAGGAAGATGAAAGAACTGACGAACTGTGTTCATAAGCGAAAGAAAAATCATAAGAAGAGGAAACTTTAGTTCATGCTAAATTAAAGTTTTCTCTCAACAATAAATTCTTGTAGCGTTTAAGGACGAAATGTCAAAGCCATTTTGAATACACTCAAGAAACAGAGTTCACATTTATTATTTTCCATTAAGTATTTGTGAGGTCTCTTCTTGCACAAAAATAAGGATAACTTAAAGGTTTATCTAAAGAAAATTCTAAGAGTTTTTTTTCAAGTCCAAAAGTTCTTCTACTTATTCTGTTATAAATATAAAACATAAGTCAGAATAAGTAGCAGAACTTTTGGACTTCAAAATTTGTTTAAATGAAAAAAAAAACTTTTCGAATTTTCTTGTTAGTTTTGTGAAAAAATTTTTCTCAGTGTAAAAATTAAAAAAAATATTTTTGAATTTCCGGTTGTATCAGGAATTAGCCAACGTTTGTTTCATCTTCTTATCTGAATTAGTTTTGGAGATATTTAGAAATATGTAAGTGCATATTTTTGTTAATTGTTCTAAGGGGCATGAGTTTAAAAAATTATATTTCGGAATTATGACTAGTGTTCGCTTACTTTTTTGTAAATATCTCAAAAAATATATTTCCGAATTTGATGAATTTTCTTTTGGTAAAAGATACATTTTTGAGGAATTTTCTTAGCATATTTAAGAAGTGGTGTAGTGACAGAAATACACTGAAAAAAACTTTTAAGTTTTCCTTTTTAGTTTTGTGAACATTTTTTTCTCAGTGTAAAAATTAAAAAAAATATTTTTGAATTTCCTGATATTTTAGGAATGAGCCATCGTTTGTTTCGTCTTCGTATCATAATTAGTTTTGGAGATATTTAGAAAAATGTAAGTGCATATTTTTGTTATTTGTACTAAGGGGCATGAGTTAAAAAAATCATGTTTCTGAACTTTGACCTCGATGAGCACCCCCTAAATGATGTCCGATCGATCAAAATCTTTTCATTTCCCTTTTCTGTTGCCATCTACTACATTTTGAGGGGGTGACTCGCAAAATTACTACTTAGTGCGCAGTCATGGGCCAAAAAACCAAAAGAATCCAAAAAATTTATGATATCCGATTTCGATGAAACTTGAATATCTAAGCAACTATCTAAGGGATGGGGATATTGCGATTGATCAGATCGATTTTATTGATTTTGCGATATACCTACGTGAAGATAACTCTGGAACAACGATAAGATATATCGACTAAATTTTCTCGTCTCTATTCGCTTCTTTTAATTTGTCTCTAAAAGCAATCAGATTGAACTTGAAGCTTAAATCCATTTCTCTGGATCAATTCATTCTATCCATCTACCCACATTATTCCAGAACAGGTACATTTGCGATGGTTATTCAATTAAGCTAATTTCCAGCACTGATATAAGTGCTAAGAATCACCATAATTTTTTATGCTTCTAATTTGATTGATCTTGCCGCCCAAATATATGCGCATACATATGCTTCTGAATTGATTTCTGTGAAACGGCGATGAAACTGCCCGGTCACTTTCATTTATCATTCATTAAAATCAATTGTGCGTGGAAAGGCGAAAAAATTATCGTTTACTCGATTTATTTCATTTCCAAAGAAAGTATTATTTTTAATAGTGTCATTTTCACCTTTGCGTTAAGGCGAAGCCATTGATGCGTTAAGAAAACTTTTTGGCCATTGGACTAAATTGGAAACGGAACAAAATTCCTTCTTGAACTGTTCATTCCGTTCGTGTTAAATTCATTCGTGGGTGTGCGCGTTAGATGCAATGACCTTCTCCATTTTTTTGTTTTTATTATTTTGGATACTGAGCATATCTGATGCGTGTGTGTGTGTTTTTGTGGTTTTTGTATTAGTTTCATATTAGAATGTAATTAATTGAAACAATTGACAGGGTAGAACGATATGTCACTTAGGATCGGAACTCAATACATGCTTTCTTGGGAATCAATAAATTTGGTGAGAATGAGACACCAACAAATATGTCACGATGATTAAGGATTAATTGAGAAGAGATTCATTTCCATTTGCGAAAATAATCTCAAGACAAATAAAATCCAATTTCGGTCATGCCAATTACGAAGGATATTCGAATTAATGTATGTCGAGTTCAATGATTTGAAAATTCAAAAGGACACACCTGTTTTATTAGTTTTTTTGTTTTGTTGGTTTATTTTTAGTTCGTTTCGAAGTTCGGTTGAATTTTCGAGGAAAATTGTTGGAATTTCTTGACTTTTGAAACCAAAAGAAATTTATAATTAAATTAATTGATTAAATTTTATTTGTGTGAATTTTTTTATTACTGAAAGACTTCAGTGGGGCTAATTCGGCTTTGTAAATTATCCTTAAGACATTTTCCCACATTGAATTTGCCCATATTGAATGAGCGTTGACAATCCTTTTTTTGGAAACTAACATTAGAAGATTTAAATATAAAATTTTCCCCACCCATTCTTCTTAAACTTCTTCGTTTTGCGTGTCAAGTATCTCCGCATATCCCAGGGTCTGCGCAACGCACCATCTGAGGTAGGTCCTACAGCCTCTAGGTCCCCTTTGATTGTGTCCTTGGTGAGTTGTTGGAGAGATTTACAAGACCCTAGACAAGTTTTGCACCATCACGAGTACTAAGGCGATCAAAGAGTCCTTCAAAGTGTGCTGCTCTGCGGCATGCCATTGCTCTTTTACATGCCTTTTATGCATCGACGTACTTTTGTCAGTTTTCGGATGTTCAATACGGTGATAAACAGACGATCGAGTTTCTTCTTTTCATCGACTTTTGATCGAACTTTATCAGTCCAAAGCCAAATTTCTTTATCTTTCTGCCTTCTGCCTGGTTTCGTTTTTACCAATACAGTACGGACAACGCTTTGGATTTGTGTTTTATACTCATATTCCAAGATGCCTCAACTGATGTGATAGGTAGCAGAGGTTAATTTTTGATCTGAATTCATCTTGCCGCTCTCCGAATTTCCATCATTCGATTCTCTCCGGACATTTTTCAATACGTCTATTTATTCTTGGTGGATCCACAACGATATCACATACAAAATTTTCAAAAAAATATGTCAGCTCATTTTCCATTTCGTAAAATCTAGATAGCTGAACGAATCCCAAATTTATTTTCATATTTTATTTAAATAAAAAATAAATATTATGACCAGGGCTCGGACTTTAATGACTTTTATAAATTTAAAGCATACTTTATGGGGCTAAAATATTTTCGTACCAGTATTTTGCGAATAAGTTAAGCGAATATGAACTTCAAATCGTTATTTTAATTTCAAAAAAATTCATATTGAAGTTAAAAATCGATTTGAATCCTAACTTTAGGTGAGTTTAACAAAATTTTTGCTCCATAAAGTATGCTTTAAAATTATAAAAGTCAACAAAATCCGAGCCCTAATTATGACGATTAAAAAATGACGATTAGCACTTCTTCCTCTTTTGAGCCTCCTTTTTCCCGCTCGAAGCCAAGGTCCGGTCTTTTATTGATGTCATTCTTTACAGGGTGGAAGTTGAAAATATGGAAACATGTTGAGGTTTAAGAAAAGAAAAGCATTGAGGAGTTAAAAAGGACATTCGAAAAGGAGTTGAACTGAACCTGCAGTAAACAAATTGACCCCTATATCAGTAGTGCTGCACCAGAGACGAAAGAACCAGAGACACGGACAGTAGAATCTCACTATTGACATGGTCAACGAGGGCGTCTACAAAGATCAAAAAAAGGTTCAGCAGATGCGAAGTTATTCCATTTTAGAACCATTTTAGACCCTCCTTAGCGGATGCCCTGAATAAAATAGAGATAAAATAGAGAAAGAATGCTATTCAGTAGAGCGGACCGTTCTCCCTTACGAAGTTTCAGAAGTAAAGGGTCGATGAGGAACAATTAATTTAAGAAAAACAAAGAGAAGTAAAAGAAGATTCAAAAGCAGTCTTCAAGTTTTCAATGAAGGCTCTTCATATGTGATTTACTGATCAACCTCTCAATGATCCTCTTTTTAACTTTTTTAACTTGAAGCAACTTCATCAAAAAAAACTTCATTCCTTGCTTTGAACAAACTTTTACGCTTAAAAAGTAAATATTTTGAATGATCCACTTCCATCTGAAAAGAAAAATGTAACTGAATTTTAAAAATACTCTTTAAAATCGTGGTGAAAAAGAAATTTCCATTTTCAACTCAACAGTTTCGCTAAGAGTCTGCGCACATCGAATTCAGCGTTTTGCTGATTAAAAGCTCTTTTGTATAAGATTCCAAATGAAAACAGTTTCAGTCGATTCTTGGCATCGTCCTTGTAAGGGCGACGGGTTATGCTATTCTATGCTTTTGATAGATCTTAAGGACTTTATTTTGGAAATCTCAAAAAAAAAGGAATAATTTAAAGTAGATTTCATTTGTTGGATGGGCAGAAAAATTTCGAAGGAGAAATTTAAATGTTTGTTTGAGAGAAATTAATCTCAGGATTCAGTGGAAAAAAGTAGTTCATACTATTGTTACACAAAATATATGTGTGCTATAAGATAAGTCTTGAATCATTTGAACGGATGGTGGACCTCCTTAAATCATTAAATATGCTTCGTTGTTAAAGGATTTTAATTACCTATTCTCTGACACATTTTCGAGTTCATACTATTTCATAAAAATTATGACTGCAGTTTCAGAAAGTACTTGATAAAGTCAATAAAATAATTTATTAAAGTATTTTCATAAAATTCGTACCAGTTTGGAAGCTTTGGGCCAGAAATGGTCAAAAGAGGATAAGGAATTATTAAATTTTTTAGATTGTTGCCATTTTCATCGAGATATAGCCAGAGGCAAAGGCCAAAAAAAAACTGCGCAAATTGATTTTTTACCACATTTTTGGTGATAGATTCAAAGATAAGGAGCATTCTAGGATTCATGGAAGATAAATTTTGTGATCCCGAGCTCGTTTAGAGCTACTGTAGGAGAGTTTTAGGAACTCTTTCGCTTTGGGAGCGCCGTGTGGACTCTTCCGGTTGGTTGGGTGGTTTCCCTTGATATATAATTTCCTTCAAATATTTTGATGCATACCTTTTGGCGTTGAATTCAAATATGATTATTCTGTTTCCATTTTCATAAGCTGGGCTCGAATATTGCTGACTTTTATAAATTTAAAGCATACTTTTTGGAGTAAAAATTTTGTTTAACTCACATAAAGTTAAAATTCAAATTAAATTTTTAACTTCAATATGAATTTTTTTGAAGAAAAGCGGCCTGAAGCATAATTTTGCTAAACTTATTCACAAAATTTTTGGTAAGAAAAAATTTTGCCCCATAAAGTATGCTTTAAATTTATAAAAGTCAACAAAATCCGAGCCCTGTTTATAAGTTAACGAAAATAAGTTGAATAAATTCAGCTAGAGCTAGGTATTTTCCGTACATACATACATAGCTATGCATAGAAGTGTTGAGAAAATTTCTTATCTTTAAAATTTTCAAAACAAAATGGCCATTCGAACGTTTTTCCCCAACAAAAAAAAAAAAAAAAAAAAACAAATAACCAAAAATACTTTTCAAAACTTTTCGTACAAAGCTTAACCATAAAGTTTGTGAAAATGTTAACCAAAGTTATAAGGCTAAAATTGTGTGACACCATGCGAGAACATTACTCAAATTGTCAACGTCTATGTAAATTATCATATGGTCCCATAAACGAATAGGGGTATAAAAACAAAAGTCAACTCAAGCGAAAGAGTTTTTCAACCCCCCAAAAGAGAAGGAGCATCTCTTTCGGTTTGTTTGCACAAGAAATTTAACATAAACAATTGGAAATAAATCTCATAGAAAACAAAAAACAAAAAGCAAAAAATGGTAGACGCAAACTCATAAAATGACTTTTTTTGTAGCATAATTTCTAGCGTTCTTAAGAAATGTTGAAGAAATGTATTCAAATCGTTAGTATAATGGCAAGGTCATATGGAATATTTCAGAAGAGTTGAGAATTTTCTTGTTATGACTTGGATTTTGTTTGAATATCTTTTGTGCTTTTGAGAAAAAGTTTTTAATGTTTTTCTTCGCTGAGCATACATGTTCATATGTAGGGGAATCGCATCAAATCCTTATCCTTTTGTTCCAACACAGAAATTTCAGAATGCTTTGATAAGGCTGCATTAATGTACCTATATTAATCTTGAAAATACTTAGATCAGACGAGGATAATTTCTATTGCAAAGATAAAAAAGCAGGTATCTCTCAATGCCTATTATACATTCATACTTCTGCAAATCCTTAAGAGTCCTTCGTTGAGATAATTTCACCAATAAATAAGACAAAAAAAAAAAAAAATTGAAATATTTAAAAAATAAAGTAAATATTAATAATTTTCCCTCGAGTTGTAAGGACAAATTGGATCTCTCAATGATAGTAATCGGTCTCTGTTCACCTTCTTTGAGAATTGGGAGTTAACATTTGCCATTGCTTTGCATCCTGTTAAAATGGCCGAAACGAACGAAGCCTGGCAAAAACATTTCCGTGAAATTTAGCATGAAAATGAATATTTTCCTGTGGAAGATCTGTCGACGTTTTTTGGTGTCTTCGTTTCGCTTTTAACTTCGTTTCGCTTTGTGTCATTGTCACAGTTGTTTTGCCGTTTCAAGCATTTTTAATGCTTGTAGCTGACACTCAGTGTCTCTTTCCGTGTTGATTGTCCCTCTGTTGGTTTTTATTTTTGCGATTCACAATTTTGCAACGAAATCCTTGAAATATATTTTATATCACAGCTAAGACCATACCCGAAACAAAAAAGCAACAATGACGACAGGAACAGACACAAACAGTAACGGCAAATTTGTAGGATGAAGTGTTGCAAACGACAAATTTTTGGTGAAACGTTCCGAAAGTAAAGGCTTTGCCAACATGGATTTTTCATTTTTAGTTGCACAGCTCGAAAGTGGGTTAAGATATTTGACTCTGCGACATTTTGTTTGGTTTTGTTGTTCTTGGTTTTGTGAAGTCCAGAATTTTATTCGATTGAATGTAATTAAATCTCATTGTAGCTGTTGACAATCGCTATCTTCAGCCATGAGAGGGTTAATTAAAAACATTTAAGATAGTAATTCAAATGGGTAAAGCTAGTAAAATTATAGTATTTAAGCTAGTAAAAAGTTAAATGTCAATTATACTTATATGCATACAGAAGGGGAAGGGGAAGAAGGGGAAGAAGGGAAGAAGGAAGAAGGAGAAGAAGGAGAAGAAGGAGAAGAAGGAGAAGAAGGAGAAGAAGGAAGAAGGAGAAGAAGGAGAAGAAGGAAGAAGAAGGAGGAAGAAGGAGAAGAAGGAGAAGAAGAAGAGAGAAGAAGGAGAAGAAGAGAAGAAGGAGAAGAAGGAGAAGAAGAAAGAAGGAGAAGAAGGAGAAGAAGAAAGAAGAGAAGAAGGAAGAAGAAGGAGAAGAAGGAGAAGAAGGAGAAGAAGGAGAAGAAGGAGAAGAAAGAAGAAGAAGAGAAAAGAAGGAGAAGAAGAAGGAGAAAGAGAAGAAGGAAGAAGAAGAAAAGAAGGAAGAAGAAGAAGGAGAAAAAGAAGAAGAAGGAAGAAGAAGAAGGAGAGAAAGAAAGAAGGAGAGAAGGAAGAGAGAAGAAGAAGAAGGAGAAGAAGGAGAAGAAGGAGGAGAAGGAGGAGAAGGAGGAGAAGGAGGAGAAGGAGGAGAAGGAGGAGAAGGAGGAGAAGGAGGAGAAGGAGGAGAAGGAGGAGAAGGAGGAGAAGGAGGAGAAGGAGGAGAAGGAGGAGAAAGAGAACAAGACGATAGAGAAGAAGGCGTAAGAAAAAATAAAAGAAGAAAGTGGAAGAAGAAGAAGGGGGAAAGAGGAAGAAGAAAAAGAAAGGCAAGGAAAAGAAGAATGAGAAGAAAATCTTTTCTCTCAGCAGTACGTTTAAGAGAACTTTGACTGTAATCCTGCATTCTTAAACAAGAACAAACATATTTTTCCTTGCAGTGTGCCCGAAAACGTGTTGCTCGTTAAACAAAAGTTCTTTAATGAAATAAATTGCTTCTTGCCTGAAACCATAAATGACCAAAGCTTGATTTACTTCCTCGCTGTTCGATTGCAGCTCTCACCGACAAACGTTTTGAAAGCAATGAATTTTTCTGGCACTTTTTGTCTGGCGCATGCTGCCATTTTTTTTAGAGAAATTTATTTGCTCGTGCGAGGATAATATTTATGAGGTAAAAATTATTTATAGGATTTCTTCAAAAACGATGACTGCCAACTTCTTCCTAAGAATTATGATTGCTCCGTTTCTTAAAAAATAATTTTAAGAATCCTGAAAAAACAAAAATCAAAGAAATTAAAGGTCTCAAACCACATCGGTTCAGGACGCTTCAACGTGTACCTACATTACCCTCGTTGTAAATCTATAGCAATGCCCAAAAATATTTTTCTGTTCTGTCAAGTTCACGGCCGAAGAAGTAATTTGACAAGGGCTGCAAGTGTTGAAATTTCACAGGACGTCCAAGGAGGCGTTCAGGAATACTGTCATTCAACTTTGCCTTGGGGCGCTCTGGTATTTTGGCATCAAGCCAATGATCTTTTATTCATTTGGTTTGGACATTTTGTGCTTTTTAGGATATCATTTGATTGTGCTCTCTGCTCACTTATTTAAACGGCTTGTTGGGATTTTTCTGTTTGATTTTGTACGCGTACTCTGCGAATTCAGTCTCAAATTAAACTAGCACAAAAAAAAATAATAATAAAAAAAATTGCAGAAAAGATAATATAAATTCCAGGAATTCTATTCAATATCCTTGAAGTATAAGAATCTGTCCGTATCAACACTCCCACGCAATATCGCCTACACGTGTTCAATAGAATTGTGTCTTCTGAAGAGTATTCCACATTGTGTTGTCCATTTTCGCTGCTGGAAGAACAATGGTCCTAAATTGCCTTTCGAAGGAATAAAAAACATATCTATAAATATTTGATCAAAAGCTAATGTAATTCTTTCGTATTAAATTGATTCTAATTTCTGCAATTCAAGGGTCATTATTAGTTCTCTTGCAATTTGGAACAAGCTCTTAAGGCGACTTAAGTAGAAAATTACCTTTTCGCAGATTAAATAAGACGTCCTTCTCGGTCACACAATTGCGAGAATAATAAGGATTTCCTTTGTAAGTGAAAATAAATCTTTAAACTTTAACCCTTTCGATGTCACCGTAGTTGTTTGAGAGCAGTTGTTAGAACATGATTTTCAACTTCCTTTCATAATGCATATTTCAACGAACCTATGAACTAAGTAGCCTTTCAAGCGACTCAAACATATTGAGAATCGAGGACCAAAGGTCTCTCTTAGCTTTTTTTGTTTTTTTTTTTGAAAGCAACCCTTGGGTGAATTCATTTCTATGAAATTGAAATCCTTACCATTGTGCAAACTAAAAAAAAAAAAAAAAATATTCATTGCATATTCTAGGGCGCTGTCTGTTGCAAGTCTTCTTATGTCTGTCTTGTTGTGGTCATTTTTATTCGCTCCATGTTGAAAATGTAATATTTGTAACGCTATGAATGCCATTAAACTTATCACATTGCGTTGCTTGCTTTAACATATGCCAAATGCCTGGTTTAATTTAATTTGCGGTGTATGAAGGTCGAAAAAAACCTTACACACACACACACACACACATGTATAAAGGATTTAACCCAGCCGGAAATGTCCCGATGAAACAATCAATGATTTCAGCATGACATACAGCTGCGACTCCTCCTGATTATACACCAACTTTCAAATGAAATTTACATACAAGCGGCATTGGCCGTCGTCAGGGTACATATCACGAATTGGAAATCGAATTTGGAGTAGATCTACCCCAGCGGGAAATGTCACCGTGACATCACCGGTGAAGTCAGGATGACTTGTCACCCTGACATGCGTGACAATTCATAGGACGCCTAGCATGACATTTGTACAGGAGTTGGACAGTGATTTCACCGGTGACAATGTCATGCTAGGAGGTGCGATAGCGAAAAAAGAATTTGAGAGCAGCACATTGCTCTTTTTCTCTTTAACCCTTTCGAGACGACTTTTGCAGGGCGTAGCTAGAAACATTTTTTTAGAATCTTTGATGTTTAAATGAACCCTTATATATGTGAGAAAAAATGAAAAATAAAAAATTCAAATTTTACCGTTATTTTGACATGGGACATATGTGTCCCAGTAGGTTTTTATAGTGGGACATAAGTAACCCATTCGGACTTTATCGACACGGAGTAAAACATTTCAATATTACAAGAAACATAAATTATAGCTCTTTATTTAATTCAGGCAGCAAAAAAAAATAATACAGATATGTATACCGTTTTTTATATTTAACCGTTTCATTATTTCCAACCTAGCAAAGCAACCGAAGAAAATGAATTTAGGCCACATATGCCAAAATATACTACTGGGACGTATATGTCCCGCCATAAACGACTGTTGGGACATATGCGTCCCAAAATCAATATCTTTCTAATATCTTCCAGAAATAACATATCTTTGGGGTTTTCTTTACTTACCACTATTGTAGAAGTTTTTCTCTGCCAAAACAATACAATCGCTACGCAATTACTTATTTTTTTGCAATTAAAAACACGCAAATAGCACGTTGCTTCAATGGGTTCACATAAACAACTGATCGTAGCAATGAAAGTGTCAAACCAAACACCACGCGGATAACGGAAAATTAAAGGTAATGCCATGCTGTACCATTTGGGCTATTTTTCTATGATTTAAAACGAGATTTGAAATTTTAGGGATTTTTTGAATTTGCCGTGGGACCATAGTGTCCCAGGAGGCTCGAAAGGGTTAAATGTCAATTTATAGAAACCAGTTTGATGATAACTCTCTTCTTTGCGCTTTCTTTGAATATTTCGAAAATTTTTAAAAATCTATTTTTAACAATTTTTCACCCCTATTATGATTGTCGACTACTGATAGAGAATCGAAAAATGTCTATCTTCGATTAAAATTTTTCATTTTCTAGTATGTGGAAAATTAAAATTTTTTGTCGAAGATAGAACTTTTTCGCTTCTCTATCAGTAGTCGACAATCATAATAGGGCTGTTTGTTCGCCTCAGCCAGGTATCGAATCCGCGATCTTCGGATTATGAGTCGAGCACTCATCATCTACGCCACTTCATGCTAACGTTCAACTGACGCTAAGACCTTATTAAAATTTCAATAGCCAATGAGAGTCAGGCACATGAACAGCATCCCTCCACGATGACATGTCCACCAAGATGTCATGCATGACAATGTCACCTGTATGTCATCGATGACATCACTGATGACATTGTCATTAAGGAGATAATTTTCCGCTGGGACTCCATCGTGTCAATACCTCTATCGATGACAATGCCACTAGAGTTGCTATGAATAAAATTTTCTTTCGATGGCAATGCCATTGCAATTGAGAAGTACTTGTTGAAAAATTAATGATTTAATCCCTGATGAAGAAATTTCCGGCTGGGAAGTTAAAGCAAAGTTTGAGTGTTGGTGCGTTAGGGTGAATGCTTGCGTTTGTGTTGCAACTTTTGACGCACATTGACGCGCGGACTCAATTATGGTGTCGTTATGAATAAGAAAAAAAGTCTTGCACTTATTTTTTTTTTTTATACCTTTTCCGAAGGAAAGGGTATATTAAGTTTGGCACGGAGTATGTAACATACCAAAGGAGTCGCGATAGATATAGACATATATATATATTCTTGATCAGGGTGACAAGAGGAATCGATCTAGCCATGTCTGT